>CM061045.1:34415762-34545762 GCA_030762985.1 Adelphocoris suturalis
ACTCAAATTCAATATTACCTTTGACTAGTGCAATCGAGAAAAATTGCCCAAAATCAGAGGCATAGGCGTCAGCCATGTTGGTACATTATAATAACTTCGATTGCAATGAATTATTCCTAGCATTAAAAGGGGTGTGAATGATTACAAGCAGCAATTGGGAGCACCAAATCACTAGGCAATAAATTTTCTAGAAATAACCATTAGTTGTGGATTAGGAAAGCCCCCAGCTGTATAAGCCAGTGAGTTACGTAATGGGCGTGTCAAATTCCTCAAACCTACATAACCCCCATCTCGAGTTCTCTTGACCTTGTATTCAAAGCAATGGTTGTCAAAGTACTCAGTTCCGAAAAGAAGGTAAGAAGCGTAACATTAACAAGAACATGTCGCGTAATATAGGTCTTGGATTTGTCCAAACTACGGATACACGCAATGAGAGTCAAGGTACAGATGAATGAATTCTTGTCGCCGATAAATTACGTTATTGGGCGAAATTACAAAAGAGTGAGTAGTGAAGGTTGGTGTAGAGGCATTCGAATAATTCAAAAAATTGATGCATTTGAAATCGGATAAAAATTCTGGAAGTAATGAGTGCCACAAAGTGTTCTCGGTTTCGTACACACAGAAACATTGGTCAATTTGCGTTGAGTTTTAGAAGGCACCATCTAGCTCCATATCCGCATAATCTCGACGATCTCAATCCAAATGTGGTTACAATCATGACATTTGTGCGAGAGAAAAGAATAAGTGGACACACAGTCAGACATACAGACAGAGAGAAGTCAGAAATATAATGTTTCACCTCACATAAATGAAAATAATACGTCTACTACATTGGTAAGCTCTAGCATCGAAATTTAGGTATTTCATCAATCGATCACATGAATTATTGAATCTCAAATTGTAACTGCAGAATGAAATACCTACAAACGCACATAAGAGTGTCGGGAAAACCTTCTTCAGTTTGCAAGAAAAACGTTCCCGTCATGCAGCGTGACCATATGAAAGAGTTTTCTTAATTTATCTCATCATATTTATCTATCATACTTTTGATATTTTTTTGCAAATTTTTTGCAGTTTTTTCCTATTTTTTAGCACATTTTAATGAACGACGAATAATATCAGCTTGTTTTGGAGCACAAATATCTTACTGTTCTAGTTAAAATTGATGAAATTATTCAAATAATAGTTTGCTTTGGAATGTAAATAAAAAGTTACGCAAATGTAAAAATAAAGAGTAACAATGTTAAATCGATTTCGACGGTTCGGCCATCATCAGTAACAAACAATAACGATTTACTGTTGTTTTATTATAGACAACTTTTTTTCACTAACTTCAGTTTTGAAATGGATTTCCACAACTTCGTCGAGAGTGATTTAGTTCTATGTAAATTAAAGATTTTTAGCCGTTTTTCGCTATTCTAATGATATATTTTAAGTAGCACATGTTTTGAAGGTTGAGCACATTATTGATCTCAAAAAGTGCTGTCCTACAAACTCATCCTTTCTTTTGAATGCTCGATTTTTTGGCGAACGAATGGATTTTTCATCTAAATTCTATGAAGCGATATTGAATGACACTTAGATAGGTACCTTTGTATACGTATGAACCAGTGTTTAACTCCAGGAATCGTTCCAGAATGCTTCAAAACTACTAATTTCCACTAAGCAAATTTTCGAACTACTGCAATAACTTTATTTTCTACAAAAGTTCGCTGAAAATGAAACGCACGATTTCAAGATTCCAATCTATGCACGGACTTATATACTTGGGATTAATTTATTATAGTAAACGGGATGGATGAATGAAAATAAAAGTATTCCTGTCGTTGCAGTTGTTACATAGTGAAAGTACAAGAACAAAATCAAAATAATTTAAGCTCAAGCTAGCTAAATCGGTAAATGAGAACTAAAATTAGGTTTTGCTCATTAAAATAAATCAAATAACAATTATTGCTTCAATAATTCGTTCAAATCTC
The DNA here is from genome assembly GCA_030762985.1 of Adelphocoris suturalis. Taxonomy (NCBI): domain Eukaryota; kingdom Metazoa; phylum Arthropoda; class Insecta; order Hemiptera; family Miridae; genus Adelphocoris; species Adelphocoris suturalis. Next base: position 34,417,739 of record CM061045.1, read on the forward strand.
GAGAAAAAAAAATGGCGAACCTTATTGCAGGTTGAGGAACAATCGTTATCAATGTTGAAAGAGTTGGTTGAAGAAGGAAAGGATAAGGGAATGAAGAAGCAAACAGGATGTTGTGGGGTATGGAAGGAGGAGAAATGGTGGAGAAGAGAGGAGGGTGGGGGGGTTCAGCTAATTATACCCCTTCCTCTCCCCCCACCACTCTTTACCTCTTTCCAGCCATTCCAGCTCCTTGCTTCCACGATCTCACTTGTTATGAATAATGTAACGAAGAGTGTCCTATCTTTTCCAAAGCGGGTCGTATGGCAGCGATCCTTTTCGCAGTTTTACCATGTAGAGCCCGTCCACCTCCAACTCATTATACTTCACCTATTTACTTGCCATGGACATATTATCTCCAACACTCTTCTTTTCAAGTTTCAATGATTTTCGCAACGAACGAGGATGTGATGAGGTGGACGTGCGGGCTCTCTCTCGATCGGACGGCATATTATTATGCCTATATTTTAAATACCTACTAGTTGGTCCGCTGACCAGGTTCCTCACGAAGATTGAATACTCTAGTGTAATATACTCGACTCTTTTTATTCAGGATTTTATGTGAAGGAAGCTACATATTGAAAACGATACCAAACTCGATGTTTGACGATTTGACATTTGACTGATGGCATTGAAGACAACGTCGTATTGTCGTCAAAGACAACTCTTAAACCTTTTATAGTGATTTTAATCGATTCTGTGTGGCGAAAAATATTGAAAAGATAGCAAACTCGATTTTTGATGATTCGACAATGACTGATGGCATTGAATACTACGTCGTATTGTCGTCAAAGACAACTCTTAAACCTTTTATAGTGATTTTAATCGATTCTGTGTGGCGAAAAATATTGAAAACGATACCAAACTCGATTTTTGATGATTCAGCAATGACTGACGTCAGTGAAAACAACGCCGTATTGTTGTCAAGGACAACTTTTAAAGCTTTTATAGTGGTTTTAGTCTATTTTTTAAGGCGTCATTAATTGAAAACGATACTCGGTTTTCGGTTGATTTGACGACTTATGTGTGAACTTTTCGTTGGAAATTCTCGTTTATAACAGGAAAAAACACTACAGACCTGGCACTTGTTTTAAATATAATACAATTTAGCATACACCAGTTATTAAATCTACTTCTGTCCCCCACCATATAAATCACGCATCAATCATGCATGTTTACAATCAAATGACCAGCACATCAGATGTTTCAGGTACTTTTTCGATTGTTCTGTTATATATTTCTCCAAAATATATTACACAATAATTACCTAGTTTTCTAGTTTCTATGATACTCATGGTTTGTATAGATTCTCATACGCACCTATACAAAGGGTCTGAAATTTTCAGGTACGTACAACTTTTTCACTCATATCAGTTAAAAAGTGTGGTAATTAGTAAGTAAAAAGTGTGCAATTAAATATCCCATATTTTAGCTCCCTAGAATTTTAATTATTTCTGTATGGGACAAATAAATTTTTAAAAATCCCTCTGTCGTACATCCATGGCCTTTTTGAATGCTTTCTTAGCAATTTAAACCACAGTTATGTCCACATCAATTTTTAATTCTAAATTAGTTTTGGTACGCAATTTTAAATACTCCTACAAAATCTGTTTCAAGAATTTTAGCCATTCATTGCCTTTTAGCACATTTCATCGAATTCGTAGGTATCCATTTTAAAGAAACTGTTCCAATTTATTTCAAATTCATGGTATGAAAACTATTTTTATTTGGCTCTGCACTTTGAGTTTTACAATGTACAGCCATTTTAGTTGTATATATTTACTTAGTTTTTGTTGTCTTCAGAGTTCAACCTGTCTAATTGATGCTTATTTTTGTATTATCAAGAACGGGTTGTTATTTCCATGTATACGATTATTGGAAATTTCAGTTATAGTTTGAAGTATAATATATTCACCGGGAGATTTACTAGAGAGCTCTGCTGAAGACTTCAATTCAAATTTTTACGTAAACAAATGAAATACGAACAAACAGGTGAAGATGAGTAAAACCATCAATGTTGATCCGAAATTGAATAATGTTCATTTGAGACGATTAACTATCAATCGTTTAAAAATAGCGTGAGTTTTTTTCGTGCCTCAAGGAATTCATAATTTTATATAGGTATGCAGGACCTAAAATTGAGAAAGTACTTCAACAATGAAATCTATTAGAAACCATGTATACAATTATTGGAAACTTCATTACATAGATTAAAAATGTGAATTTCGCGAGTGGTGATAAGTTTGATTGGCTAACATACTACTCTTACAATAGTTATTGCTCTTTCCCGCAACACTGGTCGAAACGGAAGCTGACTTTTTAGTAATTGTGACGATCGAGATTCACATTTCTTTACAGTATAAATTATTTACAGATCCACAAATTATTTACAGTATAAAACCATATAACAATGTGCCCCCCAATATTTCTCCTGTCACATCTTGAAAGTGGGGAAAGTCTTCGAAAGTGATTTCAAGGACAGTAGAGGTATCAGACATTTTTGGATTATTTATCCTAGGTACCAGCATTTTTCTCTTCACGATGTTTGACCACACAAAATTAATTTCAGCTCAACATACCAACTCCCAAGTGATGAAACTCAGCTCCTCTCACTAAGGTTTTTTTTCCGTTCCAGGCGATCTCAACGCTCTATCTAGCATAAATTACAAACTCTTTCTGATTATTGTAATTAAACTGTTTTGCCCTTGTATCGGAAGACATCTAGAAATTTTCTCTCCGTTTCTCTGACTTTTCAGATTGTTGAGAAAGTAGCGATGTGTATAGATCGTATGAGTGACACCATTGTGTCAAGAAAAATGTAAAAAATTACTGCAATGTGTTGCTTTTGTTTCTGGATATTTTCTCACGTTGTTCAATAGTATATATATACCAAAACCATGAGGTAAATTGGAACGTTATTAATAACGATTCGACGAGAAAGGTGTGGCCGGAGTGGTTGGTATAAGATTGGTACTGGTGTATTTATAAAAATTAATTAACATTGTGAGTCATCCAGTCAAAACATGTTAGTAGTAGACGAGCAATCTGTTATTTACGACGCGTATCCCCCGGTGCATCAATATATCACAACAAGAAGGTGAAAACTTTTAGACGCATGACACGAGAACTACAAACTATGGTAATAGAAACCACCAACCACTTCACGTCTTGTCAGACTGAACGAACTACGTTTGACCTGTGCGCAGTGAAAATAAACGCGTGGGAGGGATCTGAGAGATAAAGGTTGGGGAAGATTTGAGAGGACTCGGGTGTTCAGTCGGGTGATTAGAGAGATGAGAGAGTAGCATGTGAATATCTGACGACTAGGTAGTGTTCTACTACGGTTATAGCTATTTTCAAACATTCAAGTCATAACACACTACTCTAGTTACACCCTTCACACGCACACACGATTTTCACATTAGCAATCTGAGGAACTGGTAGATTATACGAAAATGGTGTAAAGTTGACATAGAACATGATTGCGACACAACCAAAATAGGAACTAGGTACCGTCCTGTGATTGTGGAGTTTATAAGCTGGAATTTCACGGAAGAGCAAGGAGTAAGGTGTTCCTAGTGATTCGGAACCGTATTATGATTCGGGCTGATAAAAACCCTCAACAATATTTGCATTCAAGTATACTCCTATCGCCCGAACACACCACTATAAAATGAAATCTCCTTAAATTCTTACTTTAACATACATCGTCAGACCATTATATGAATCTCCAGAGAGGACGGATAGATGACATCTCTCAATATTTCCTCGCATATTTCCCATTTTATGGCTACATGAATTTGATTTCAAAGAAGAGTATGACGACCAGGACCGAGATAGTAGGAAAATCGAATCGGTTTCCTTTCAAAGAATCCGTGGATGCAGGTGATTTTTTATCACAATACCGAATGGAATGACGAAACGACATCGTAAGTATCCCCCCTATAACGGCAAAGGCTGTAGTGGGTGGGGAGAATAGCTATTATTCTCAAGCGAGATGTCCCACAGAAGTAATGCCCTACCCACTTCCGAGCTCGAGTGAACGTATAAAACCATTTTACGTTAAATGAATACCTGAGCTCACCTCCCGATACTGCGGACATAGTTTCTAGATAGATTGAGTCGTAGGTACCGGAGCGTTGGCAAGTATTGGGGGATTGTGGTGGTGAGGATCCCATGGAAAGAGGTGGAAGCAGGACGATGGGAAGATATGAAATAGGCCAGCGATAACTTGAATTACTGGGGGATTTAGCAATTTATTACGAAGTTACAAGGAAGTGCCGCCCCAAACCTCCCACCAAAAGAGGCATGTTCCGTCTTAAGCTTGCACTCGATTGGAACTGTTACTGACGGATTCTAAATGGTAAGTAATCAGAGAGCTAAATACAGATTTTCCTGAAATAATGAAGAAGGGGAATCTCGCGATCTCCTTTAGTATGCAACCGCAAGTTATTCAATTTACAAAACTAATCGTGAATTGAATAGACTCGTGTTTTTGGTGTTCATGAAAGGTATTCAGAGTTTTAATAGGGTGAAATAGAGTGTTGGGCAATGAGATAATTAATACACGGAGCTAATTCGGCAGTTGTTCTAATTTAGGTTATTGTTTAACACCTTAAAAAAAAATCAAAAACTCGTTTTTGTTTCACACTCCCAGGAAACTGGAGCAATACAGTTGCCCCCAACGTTGAGTAGTAGAATGACGAAAAAATGTAAAACTCTCTTCAGCGAAATCACACTATTGAAGTTGTTGGCCTTATATGACAGTGCTTTACGGATTATATTTTTATATTTTCTAAAATACCGTTGTTATTTAGTTTTGTTGTAATTCCTCAATAATTTCTCAATTCATCAGATTATTTGAAAACGTTTTCGAAATAGGATTAGGTACAATTTTTGATGTTGTGTTGGTAATGATTTTCGGATCATACGGAACGACATACATTTTCAATCACTTCGTAATTAAAACAAGGACTTTCTTATTAATACACATAATCTCAAAACAAATTTTCATGAAGAAACGTTTCCAACAATCGCGTTCAAAATTTTCAGAGTCTTTTGCAAAATTTCGTTTTGAAACAAAATTCTCTAGCGTCTCATCTTATTTCTGTTTTCTCTAATAAATGTGATATGAGGGATGTTTACAAATGTGATACGTTGGAAATCTTTCTGGGAACAGTGACGCTTTACTTGTCTTTTATGCACAAGAAACGTCGGCATAACAAAAGATGGGTTTTTCTTGGGACAGTGGAACTTATCACCAAAAATATCCGATTAGTTTTTTGAATATCAAGGAGCAGGTAATATGTTGATTAGATAGCTTTGCTAACAAGTTATAACTCTTACATGCTAAGCAACTGTTAGTCACAGATTTGATAAATTACAAGTGATAAACCAAAGATTCTATAAAAACAGACATGCAAGATACTTGCCAAACATCTTAAAATATGATTTCGATTACTTATTAGGTCTGTATATATAGCGAAATTATCCGTGGTGCATAGCTTTTGTCTGTTATACCGTATCAAGGAAAGGAGAAGCCTCCTATTCTGGATAAGAATGGAGTTCGAACGGTAAATTATTGCTCTTACACATAAAGAACCTACATAGCAATAGGTTGTTACCGTGTTGTCATGAATTGTTCATTACTCACAAGAACAGTAATAAGAAAGGTCGCCTGATGAACGAAATGCCTGACTTTTTGTATCCCAGCCCATCAAACAAACGTTAGACCCGTTGCCCAAAACCTCCCCTACAACTTGAGCAAAGGGACCTCTACATTGGTTTATGACAACTTTCATCTCCTTGTAATGGATCTTCAACTTCCCTAACGACCGGGAACTGCTTTTGAGCTATTGTCATTCTACCCAATGTACACACGCGGAGTCGGCCCACTCCTTTACTCAGAACTGATGACAAGGAAAAATTGGGCAACAATGTTCCAGTGAATCAGAAATATGCACTATTGACCTCTAGTTTAGATGCAGCACCCTTGAAAAACTAATTTTCAGCTCCAAATACTAACTAGTTTCGTAATTAAACTGTCGTTGTATGGGTCTGATCCCCCTATTTTCGTAGCCGAATTATAAATACTTAGTCTGTTTCTTCTAATCGACAGCTTGTAATTAAAGCTATTGTGGAGATCGTTCAAGTCAAATATAAAAAAAGTCTACTACGTGAGTGTGAAACAAAGCTTCCCCGTATTGAAACATTCCATAGATTAATGAAATATGTTAGTAGCGAGAATTTATAATGAATAGATTTAAAAACGTACGAAGAAAATGTAGAAAGATAATTTGTTAGCAACATAGTAATGTAATTTTTATTGAAGTTTAAAATAAAGCAGAGAGTATTTAGGGGTTCTCATTTGCACATGCGCTAAGTTTACTGATAATTCCCAAGTGAATAATTCGTAGGGATGCGGCAGACGCGTAATGACCGAGGATATCATCATAATCACATAAAAATAGAGGAAGTTTTTCGTGTTGACAGTATTTTACGTTTGCGCCCGCTCAGTGTCTTCTTTTGATCTCACAAATACTAAATCCATAGATGATTATCAACGGTTAGTCCCTTGAATTAAAGTGACGTCGGATTATCAGGTCTCAACATTTGAAAAATTTAATGTTGAAGCATTCAAAGTTTTGTCTCTTATCGAATTAGAATTATCGGAACTACGCTTAAGGCAAGAATCTCCGAATTCACAAACTGAGAGCTTGATTGACAACACGGAACCAAAATTAATCAGGGAGACCAAGAACGTGAAATATACTACTACCCTACTACCGTAGAAATTGCCGTGAGTACTTATAGAACAGTACTTAATATAATACTGAAATACCCTGCATCTACGGATATCACTACAATAAACTATTTAGAGAAATTCTCTTCAAAGCTATAAAGAGTGCAAAACAGATCAGTGTTTGTTTATGCCATCCTACTTACCGAATACCGAGCCACCACAAATAATAGGAAATTATTCTTACTAGGTGCTTATTATTATGTTGGTTGTCATGTACGAATTTTTCCAGGCTCACTTTCTCCGATTATAAGCAAGAATCTACATCCGCCCCCGATCAATTTCGTAGGACAGCAGAGCGGGAAAGGATGTACGAAATCATATTCATTGTGCCACCGAATCGACCATTATAAATCGATCATTTTCCAAAGTGGAAATTTTCACAAATACGGATATTTTGTAATGATGAGTAGTAAAAAAGTAATTCGCCAAAACATTGAAGGAGCCGAACAAAACAAAAACAATCTGATACCTACACCAGATTCTTCTTGAATGTTTTGCCTATCCATAGTAGGAAGAGTTCAGTACCGCCTCTTGCCAAAGACTGAACCAGGTACTACCGAAGCTTCCACCAGCCCGCACTGCCAGCGCTAGAATTGATATGAACGAGGCCTGTACCACACCTATAATCTCCTTTTAGCGAATTTTCGTACAAAATGAAGCTATTGGAGTATCTCCAAAAATTTTAAAATCAAAATTTTCGAAAATTTCCTTCATTGAATCCCTTTTCGTGACATTCTGAAGCGATTCCTAGATGTTACCACTTTTTTATATGTATATTGTAAAAATAAACTTTCAACAGATATTTTTGAAATACACTCCCTCTTTAATTCACTCCACCCAACAACAACATTTTCTTATCCAATACAATGTAAGCAACTGGCCTATAATACTCGTAATATGCTGGTGTAGCAACCACTACACTACCCCTCCCTCTTCTCTGGATCGACCTGGGGCCGTACATCAGCTTGTGCCATGCGAATATGGCGCTTTTTTCGACCCATCTTCACCTCAAAAATGATGCCGTTCATCTTCCCAGAAACTACCCATGGACTAATCCATGGTGGTTCGAGTTTTGGACAGCGCTCTCGAACCCGTTTAGGGTCGTGTACCTAAACCCAGTCCCCCACATCAGTGATGTGTTGTTTTTAACGTCGGTCAAACCACTCTTTTTGCCTCCGCATGCTGATCTTCTTAGAATCCCTGGCAAACTCCCTCATGTTTTCCAATTCAACCCTCAGCTGAAAGGCATATGGTGTCGTTAACTCAGTGGTCACCTTTGGTGGTCTTCACAGCTCTTCTGGCAAATGTAAATCCCTTCCATAAACTAACTGAGCTGGTGAAAACCCTGTTGTATTGTGTGGAGCGGACCTGTAGGCTAAGAGAAACAGTGGAACAACTTCATCTGTAACAAGGTAAATACCTGTTGTACTATTCTTATGCTTGGATTCTGTCTTGTCTTAATTTAATATCAAAGGGTAAGGAGACAAGTAATAGGAACACAGATTTAAAGGCACTAGTCTGCTGGTTTATTCATCGAAAAGTAATTGTTTGCTCCAGAGATTTTTACAGGAGTTTCTAACTAACCTTGAGAGAACTATACCAATGTAACTTTACAGTTCAATTAGAAAAACACTGCAAGGAATCTGGGTTGGGAGATCAGTCCAGGAAGGCAAAAAAAGATAATCAATAGATATCTAGAATTACTATATGCAAATCGGATATGCGTTAATGAGACTTATTGATTCTCTTAACATCTTGGAAGAAGCAGGAAAGGCTAATGAAAAAGTCCCACCTTTGTTGAGGACTCGCGTATGTCGCGTGCCTAATGGCATCTCCGAACAATCAGTAGTGTTAGGTAAATCATTGAACTACATAATATCCAGTAGCTTCACCTGCCAATCTGCTTCAGGGACTTTGCTCGTACTTTCAGTTTTCATGACAACGCGTGTTTTGTTGTGTCCAAGTTTTCTAGTAATCATTATAAATAATTTTCTGCAAGTGAATCGAAGTCTTTCAAGATTTCCAACTTTTCTTCATATAATTGCCTAGTTTATTTCGTTTTTTGACGAATTTAGTAAATAAAACTTGGAAACCTTATTTGAAGCACAAGATCGTTTTCTCTCTCTGCAAACCTAACAATTTACAGGCGACCGTGCCAGGACACCACGAAATGGTGAGGGTAGAATTAACAAAGAAGCGTGCTCAGGTAAGGTGATTATTTACTGAACATTATATAGAATTTAAAAGTTTGATGAATAACGAAGAGGCAACAACTGCACAAATTACAGTTGCATGGCGATCGTTGGAGGAAAGACATGAAATATTGAAGACGTTCGATGATGAAATGGAAAACATACTGCTGAAAACCCCAGATTTGGAAGATGATAAGCTAGAAAATGAGTTTGATTGTAGCGACTACTATTGGAGTAAATTTTAGAAGCTTTAACACTTTATGAGGAAAATTTCACACAAAATCCTATGGTTGTGGCGGAAGATAGTGTGTCTTACCAATTTTTGAATTCAGCACTGAAGAACTACCATCTTCTCAAATTAGAACTTCGCAAATTCGACGGAAATATAAAGGGTTGGCTGAGTTTTGGGGAATTTTTCTCAAAAATGCATGACGACACTGAGATTGATCCCCGCACCAAGTTCAATTTTTTGGTTCAGGCGACTGGAAGGGGTTCCCCTGCTAGGGTTCTAGCTGAAAGTTATCCACCTACAGCGGAAAACTATTTTAAAGCTGTAAAGGATCTCAAACGGCAGGTTGCCATCAGGGATGAACTTCTTGTTGAGATATATGTGAGGGAACTCATCCAACTCGTTATTCAACAGCTTTCGAGTAAAGGAACAACAAAATTACTATATTTTTATGACCGACTGGAGACGCAAGTGCGCGCATTGGAGACTTTGGGTGTAACATCCGATAAATATGCCACTATATTACACCCACTAGTGGAATCATGTCTTCCACATGGCCTTTTGATTATCTTGGAGAGAAAACGATCGGAGCACCGGCTTAGCATATCGGCCAGCAAAATTGATGAAGCTCCGGGATACATCGGAATCTGTTGAATACATTCAGATGCTTCTGAAATTTTAGGGATAGAAGTGGTGAGTGAAGGTAGACTCGCACTGGCTCGTGATAGTTTCAAGTTTAATTTGTAAAAACCAGCGGAAGTTTTGGACATCAAGCCAGAATGTGCAGGTGATTCTTTTTGACCCAATTTTCACCGAATTCCGTAGTGTAGGTGAATTTGGTCTTTGATTTCATCAGAAACTCCCAAAGCAAATGTCAACGCAGTTTGTAATTCGGATCACGCTTCCCCGGATCGTACAAAAATTAATGGATGGTCACTTGAAAAGAAGAAAACTTGTCTCATGAAAGTTGGAGGATGTTTTATATGTTTGAAGCCTACATTACCTATATATTCCTAGTGGAAATCAATACATACTTAGGAAAATTGAAGAAAAACCACATCAACTTCAGTGATCAAAATTAAAATTAAAATCAATGATTATTTTCAAAATCAGGATGACCTTAAAATCAAGCTTTTATTGGGAGCTGATGTCTTGGCCAATATACTGACAGGCGAGTTATTATCTCTCAATGGTGGGTTAGTTGCGACAAGAACTAAATTAGGCTGGACTGTTATGGGTAACTCACAGAATAATGTACTGGTTATGGTGTTTTGCCTTGTCCTTAGTAAGTTGGGTTGGTTGAGGGTAGAGATTTTTCAGGCTTCTCTGATTATGTCCTTTATTGAAATGTGCAGAGCCCTTTCGCCAATATATGGCCTCTTCAGAGCGTATTTTTTGATAGATGGGCTGTTGAATGTTTATATATAAGTTGGGTGTCCTCCTTGTACATGTTGGTCATGACTAGTTGTGGTTGGTGCCGTTACTAGGGTCAATTTTGTGCTTAAATTGAGAAAAATGCAATTTTGTATGTGGAAAGACACACATAGTCTGAAATGATAAACTACTATAATAATAATGTACTGATTAATACACTCGTCAATTGCGCGAATTTGAATTCAATTGATATTTCGGATTTGTTCTGCAATGACAGCATTTCGCAAGAGAATGACGAACGTACATTGTTTGGCTAACTTGGATCAGAGGAAGGGGCTTTCTGTTGTCCAACCAAGCAGTCGCTGAACAACTTCTCATGACGACTACCAAAAGATTGATTTCAATGAACATCGTAGATGACTAATCGGCTGTGTTGAAAGATTAGAAAAAACAAATAATAACTGAGGTTGTCGAATATAATAAGGACAGAATCAAGGGACATAATGATTCATCAGGAGACCCCAACAGTGAAGCCAATGGTCACCACCAAAAGCAGGCCGCCAAGAAAAGCGTGCAAACTGTTCAACTGAGGCAAGCTTACTTGTGATTTCTCCATCAAGAAGTTGCGATTTCCATTTGAGAGTTTCTTCAAGGAAATCACAACAGTGAGAGGATGTTAGGTAAATCATTGAACTACCTACTATCCAGTAGCTTCACCTGCCACTCTGCATCATGGGCTCCCGCCTACAGAATCCCAAGCGGGCGAGGGGCTTTTTCCCCTTTCCTGGAAGACCTAAGAGCCACCTGATGAACCAGCTCTGTGCCATGACCAGCCTTCTCATTCCATGTGGGGCTATTCCCGTCAAACGGCTTCCCTTCACAACCAACACCATAACGTGACAGCTCTTCCTGCCAGCCAATCAGCTGGGAGCTCCCTCCACCGAGCCCTGAAGGAAGAGTGGACCCCTTCTTCCTCGACACAGTTTGCTCCTGCTCTCCAGCTAGTTAGCATCAGTTTTGTTCTGCTCGTTACCCCAAAAGTTGTGAGTAAGCCCCACGAGTTTGTGGCATAAAGCTGCTGGATCCCCCAGGAACAAGTCTCGCCCGAAGTATCATCAAAGACCCTTGAGTTTACGGCCACCCTGCTCCCGTCCTGAAACAGTTCCATCCAAGCATGAAAAGACACAGACTGGGAAACATTGAGACCACCCTAAGTGTCCGTCCCCTCTTCGGAGTCATGATATCGTGAATCTCTTCCTGCCTCCTGCTGGATCATTCTACGACATCAGTGAGTAATATTAAGTTTTCCACATTGGCCAATGGTTGGTAGTTACTTTTGTTACTGATAGAATTAGAAACATTCAAACAAGTCGCTATCATATCTCATTGTGCACAGTAGCATTTCATTTGTTTTTTCTCTTCTTTCACTCTGAAAAGTAACATGATTACTAAAGTTGTACGTAGTAGAGCCATCCTCCAGTATTGAGAATTGTTGCTGATGCCCACGAGCACTGTAGAAAGTTCCCGTACTCAAAAGTCATTTTGTTGTGCAGTGTTGCCTAATTAAGAAGTAACAAGTATCTGAAATAAGAACACCTATTCCATAAGAAAGTATCACATAAGTCATTGTTTGTTCAAATTATCGCATGTTTCTCTATATTCGTTGATTGGTAACATTACCTTAATCATGCTAGGAGCTGAAAAGTATTGCCTTTGTTTGAAGTTACAGAGTATCGTATGTCCAACATGATTATCTATCAATACGGCCCTCAGCCAAATAGTAACATTTGCCTTCTCAATGTAACATTTCAGAGTTACTACACCGACTCAATTAGTATCACTTACAAAAGTCACATTCTTGAAATACTTGTATCACAAACATAACTGTAGAATCACTATATTTTAAGCCTATTAACATTTGTCACTTGCTCCTACATTTCTGAGAGTAATTATATTTATTGTAAAGTAACATATCTTTCCTTCCAAACTACACTGTCTCCCCTTTGCAAAAGTATCAAAGTAAGAATGCTGTATTCAGACGTTCAGGTGTATAACTTAAAAGGTTCACACAAGTATCTCCTTGAGAAATCACCTTCAGTGTCTTCTGAAAGTAATAGGTAACACAATCGGAGTCTTTAACTCGCGGCTCATTTGGAGTAACACCTAGAAAGACACATTTTCGGCAATAGTCACCCAGAACTTCGGAGTATTGCCGTGTCTTGCAGTGAGTCACGATCATACTGTTACCGTTAGGTGCACTTGCGGTTGTTGTATCTTCTAACTTTCGTTTCAGCCTAAAAGTGAAAATAAATTACTATTGTGACGTGTTCTACACCCTCTGAAACGCAAAGAAAATGCCTCCTTACCCCCAAGTGCCACCGTGCTAATACCCCCTTCTCTACGACAAGTTGGGTTAAAGAAAAAACTGACTGAAGTGAACGAAACTGAAGCCTTCAAACTCGGTTTGGCGAGATTGATTCATTGTGGAAAAATAGCATTAACTCGTATACTTACAACTTTCTTCATTTAGAAATATGCCAGTCACAAACTTCATCCAGAATAGAGCTGTACAACCCCTTCAGACCTTGGTAAATCAATTTTATTGGTACTTTTCCTCGGTTCTGGCGTAAAAACACTTACTCTAACACCCTGAAACTTTAAACTGCAGCAGACATTCTAACGAGCATTCCAATAGTATATTATTAATTACAAGGCAGATATTGCTGAATCAGTCCGAAGTTAAGTTAATTAAGTTTCCATCGACCAAGTGATCAACAGATTTTGTGGGAAAAAAACTTGAAGGCTTGGATTTCTAATTTAAGGAATGAATAATCTCGAGAAAAATAAAATTTTGCTATTGTATAAAATAATGAATATTAGGACCTATTATTCATTACTAAATATTATGCCTAATTATTACTACCTAATTAATCCCCACTATTTATCAAACATAAAACAAAATGATTTTGTTGAGCATGAGCTTATAGGTACTTCAATTTCGCATAAACAAGGTTTTAATTTAGGTTTTAGTGTGTATGTGAACCAGTAAGATTTTACACTATTCACTCGTTAAACTATTTGCAAGACTGCAAAACCAAAACAATGCCTTGGTATTTTTTCAACTTCGGCATACATGGATACATCATGGAGCAATACATCCCTTACCTAGATCCATACTTTTTTACCTTTCACATACCGAGTTATTCATTTTTTGGTTTACGAAGTAGTTCGATAAGTAAAAAAGGAGAATTGAGTCGATATTTATGAAAAGAGGTAAAAAAGGGGATCCTAAGCAAAAAGGGGTACATTTGTGCGTACCCCCAAGGTCTAAGGGGTTGGGGGTTTTGGTACTTGAGGGGTGCATGTACCCCCAAAAAGGGAAACACTGGTTCATCGCGGTCATTCGTGGTTCTATGTGCAGCTTTCTCAAGTATTTTCAAGTGAGCGACTACTGAGTGGCACGGCGCGTTTTTCTTGCCATCAATATTGTTATGTGTTGCGGTCTTGCCTATCCAAGAGACAAAGGGACTGCGGACAAAGCTGTCAAGTTAGTGTGGGTGGTAAAATTCTGTTGATTTTATATACACTTTTGAAAAATGTTAGTACAGATAGTTGTTGTTTGGGATCAGGATCCTATAATTTACGGACCGTCGGCGTCGGTCGTTACTTACCTATTCGACAATGATAAGGTGGACGTCAGAGTGACTCGTACTGATCATGAGACCAAAACGAGACTTCACTAAAGCCACCGACTTCGATGGCAGAAAGTCGCAGTTGGCTATAGATTTGTAGATTTATCTTTTAGGAATATATGGTTTTACCCAGTAATTATTTCTCTCCTAAAAAGGTAGGAAAGTTTTTGGGTTGCTTGAACCGAAGGGTTTGACTTTCAATCGGAGGACAGCTTGGATTAGAATGCACACATCTATAATAAAGCCTAGCAGGGAATAATCCACGTGTCAGAATCTTCGGGACTATATAAAACTTTAAAAAATGTATAAAATCTGTCTGAATGGGAACTGTGAATGAATAACACGTTTATTTAGAGACTTACAAACTGGTCAGTTGCATTTTAGGTTACAATACGTGACCAGCTTTGGTTTGAGATCATCAGCGGGTGTTCCACATCACAATGATTTCTTAAATAAATGCATACAAAAGGAAGAGAGAAAACAAAGATGAGATATACCTCATATTTAAATTCTCTCCAAATAAATGTATGTTACTTAATTGATTGAATTAGGAAACAAACACATCTATAGGGATCGGGAACCATATAAGCACAAATTGGGCTTGGATTTCTAATAATTACTTCTTAGTTCGTTCTGTTATAGTTACTTCTTAGTTCATCTTATAATTATTTATGTTTGAGGATTATGAGTGCGAAACCGCCCCTTTCCTAACCTCAAAGAAAGAGACAAGAGAACAACTATAGCAGGGTTGTCAACGGCCATGGTGTATTTGGGGACGCTGGGAAAACCTTCCTATTTTATGATTGTTGGTTTTTAGCGGATATTCGTAGAAATGAAGCTATTGTAATAGCTCAAAAAATTTTAAAATAAAAATGTTTGAAAAAATTTCTTCATCGAAATCCGGTTTGAGGCACTTTGAAACGATTCCTGAAGTTCGCACTTATTCAATATATATAGCATTTTCAAGTCAAATGAAACCTTTTCCAAATCAAATGAATCCTCTTCCAAGTCTAATGAATCCTTTTTCAGATTAAATGAAACATTTTCTAAGTCAATTAAATCCGTTTCCAAGTCAAATGAAACCTTTTCCAGACCTAATGAAACCTTTAGAGAAAATGAACCAAATGATGCGAAACCTTACAAATTGCAGGCATTGTAGAAAGAAGTTGACAAAATGAAAATTCGATGAATTTTAGACAGTGGATTATCGAAGTAGTTCTCACCTTAGGAGAATAGGAAACATGTTAATTTGAGAAATTTCTAACATGTGTGTCTCTGATTTACATAAACACATTAAAACATATTGGAAAGAGCGAATATTACATTCCAGAATGACAACAGAAGGTCCTTTTGGAAACAAACAGGTGATACGATCTATTCTGAGGGGAGTAATTTTAAAATGGAGACATAATAATTCTCCCCCCTTAACATAGAACGTACAGGAAAATTTAGGTATTGCATTGAAGTTTGATAAACATTGAATTTGAACTTTACATTTGGTAATCTATAAGATACTCCGGCGTTTGTCTTGTGCGGTTGGCGCGGCGAAG
This sequence comes from Adelphocoris suturalis, assembly GCA_030762985.1. Classification (NCBI taxonomy): domain Eukaryota; kingdom Metazoa; phylum Arthropoda; class Insecta; order Hemiptera; family Miridae; genus Adelphocoris; species Adelphocoris suturalis. The sequence continues at coordinate 34,433,614 of CM061045.1, forward strand.
GGTAGACTCGAGGGCTTGTGGTGGTGATGCTGTTATTGGTATCTCAGAAGGAACTATTGGTTGAGAAACTGGTTGAGAGTTTGAAACTATTGAATTCGGTAAAGGGACGCCATGCAAGGAGTGATGAGGTACTGATGATGGCATGCTCCGGGTCTCGACTGTTGGAAAGAATTTTACTCGCTTTCCTTGAACCAGAGTCGATTTCAGTAGGTCCACATGACGTTTCAGTATCCGGCCTGAGTCCAGTGTGACCTTAATGGGGAGCTGTCCAAGTTTCTAAGAAATGGTGCCGAATTGCCAAACTTCCTTATTATTCATGTAGAGGCGTACCGTGACTCTCTCCCATTTTTTGAGTAATCGAGCCGGTGCAGAATATACGATCGACGGTTTTAGGCTATGTGGATTCGGCATTAGAGCATCCAAACGAATCCGTAACCGACGGTGTTGATATTTGCCAGCCAGGGACTCACCACAGGCTAAAGGAGTAGCTCTATAGCAGAACAGGATATTACGAACCTTGACATTCATGGGAGTTAAATCGTTTGCAGCGGTGCGTAGTCGTCGCTTCAATGTTTGTACATTGCGTTCAGCCAACCCGTTTGTTGAGGGGTGTCCCGGGGCTGTTAGTTTCTGGAAAATTTCTCTTTCAGTAAAATATTTTTTGAGTACATCGCTGGTAAAGATTGTGGCCTTGTCTGAAACTAAAACGCATGGGTAGCCGTGCATTGAAAACATTTCTTCGAGTAAAGACATTGTAGAAGAACCGGTTGGAGCATCCCTGACTACCTATATTTCTGCCCATTTAGATTTAGCATCCACACACACACAAGGAGGTAATGATTCTAGAATGGTCCAGCATGATCTGCATGGTCGTGCTCCCAGTTCCCTTCTGAGTCTACCCAGGGATGTGGCGGAGCTTTAGGAGGGTTATTCTGAGATAAAGCGCACCTTTCACACGATTTCACTAAAATTTTAATATCTTGATCAATTTTAGGCCAATAGACATACCTTTTAGCGAGTTGTTTCGTTTTCAGGATACCAAGATAAGTAGCATGAAGTTCAGCGAGAACTGGCTAGTGGGTACAACGACACGATCTTGTCGAAACAATATTCCATTGTTGATCGTGTATGGCTCATTACTTGATTGAGTGTCGAGGTGAAGTAGAATCTGGCTCAGTTCTTGGACATTCTGAGCGGATGGAGTCTGCTGTGATTACACCTACTGATATTTTTAACAGCGTTTCTTCACACATTCGATTGACTTCCGTACAAAGTGCCGTTTCTGAATGTTTTGGCTGGAACACTGGAGCTTGCGACAGGCAACCTACATTTTTATTGTCTACGCCTTTCTTAAATTGTACAGAGTAGTCAAACCCAGGTAGAAAAGATACATATCTCAGCACTCTGCCAGATGTCATTTTAGGCAAGGCTTCACTTTGATGGAAAATGCGGGTTAAGGGGTTAATATCTACCTATTTGCCACACCCGCACGGAGAAATAAGAGCTAATGATATATATATATATATATATATATATATATATATATATATATATATATATATATATATATATATATATATATATATATATATATATATATATATATATATATATATATATATATATATATATATATATATATATATATATATATTGTGGTGAAAACCACCCCCTCTTTTCAACAGCCCTTTTCAGGGCTACCAAAAAGAGGTAGACACAACACAAAAATATTTATAAGACGTCGAGTTATAACTCCGTCAAACAAAATATTTCACCAGAGAGAAAATACTAAATTCTCTCTCAAAAGTGAAATATTAACTAATAACATACAAGGCGACCTCCCTAAACACTTACTGGGCGAGAGAGATGCGACAAGCATCTCGAAACAAGTCGCCTTGAATGAGAAATCTCAAACAGAAAAACTCAAGGTCGTCAGCCACCCCCGGGGACCCCGTCGCAGCGACGGACGTGGGGAAACCACCCCGGAAGACCAGCTCAGCTATCATACTCGCAGATACTGAGAAAACAATGTGCGAGCCAATGAGATTACACAGTCGAATTAATGAAATTAAGCGGACCAACCAGGAGGCGGCAGGAGGCGGCCACCTCCCTATAAATACCCCGCTAGGAGCCCTCCGAAATTCATTCTACTCTCCGCTCTCGACGACGACTCCTCGAAGTACGAAGATTTCTACACGCTCTACGCTGACGAACCTTCTGCATTCCGAGTTCATCTCAAGAACGGCTTCCTACTGCTTTCTACAAGGTCTACCTTCTCTCCACACAGATCTCGCATTGGCATCTACGAGTCCAGTGATTATTCATCCTGCTCATTGCCCAACGTAGTTCATCTGTCAGGACGCCACCCGGTACATCTATCGATATTCTCTTTAGATCGTACGCCCGAGGGACGTTCCGAGCCGTATCACCCAGGTTTCGTAGCACTAGGCTCGTCACCGACCGCCGGGATACACCGGTAAATTACTCTGCTCATCCGCTCTAATTTACCGTCCAAGGAAGTCTTTTTCAAGACTACGAGGTAGGACCCTGACATACGAGCAAAGGAAAGACGCTCTGTCAAGCGAGTCCACCTCCCTAAACCCTCTATTTCTGTACATAGAGGCATCGAAACGAGCTAATAACTCGACTATTTCGATGGAACGTCGGCCGTCTTATTTCCTCATGCAAGGGGAGGCAGACGACGGCGAAGCCGGGCCGCGTAGCCCCCGTAGCGCTCCCTACAGGCTACCCGGCGAATCCGCTGGTCCCAGCGACGGCGCAAGGCTCGATCCTCACGACGAGATCGCCTTCTCACCTAACGTATTCGTTAAAGAAACGTTCGATCAAGCCTCGCCTATACAAAAGATCGAGGATACCTTTCAGACCCGCTCTGAAATCAATCATTACGATTCGACCAAGCTGTCCGAGTACCCACGATATTCGACGCAAGCCTACCCGGCCGATCCGAGTGTCAAATACACTCCAAATGTGCAAAAAGCGAAGGATACTTTTCAGTACCTCAACCAAGCTCAACATATTCCTCCTACAGATATAAATCTTAGGCCGGAATATTACAAAACGGCTCAGTACCAAACTGATCGAACCCAGCACCCACTATGCGAGCCCAGTGCTCCACGCGGCTGCGACACGAACTATCTCTCAGTTCACCCCGCCGAGCAAGCTGACCTTGACGGATCCGCCCACATTCCTTACAGGAATAACACGGGGACTAACCCGCATAATCAGAATATAAATGTCCCACTTGGTCTACCGACGCCAAGTAAAACATATTTAAATCCACTACATATATATATATATATATATATATATATATATATATATATATATATATATATAAATATATATATATATATATATATATATATATATATATATATAATTAACGTCTACGTTTTCTGCATAATTTGTTGCAAAGAAATGTTTAATGTCCTAGTTAATCGTTGATAATTTAGTTTTGACTGAATTATAAATTTAACAAATTTTTACAATTTGATGCCATTTTTAGTGATATGTTAGCACATTGACCAATTTAATGTGCTCAAAAAGTGCTGGCCAACGAACTCATCGTTTAATTTGAAAAGCTTGATTTTCGGGCACAAGAACGGGATTTTCATCTCAATCCTAATGAGAGTTATCGTCTGAAATGACATAACCAAGTCAAATGAAACCTTTTTCAAACCAAATGGATACTTTTCCAAGTCAAATTAAACCTTTTACAGACATATTGGTGACTCCCGTTAATTATACGTCCGATGTCTTCTTTGTGGCCTATTCCCTGAAAAAATTCCCAAATTCTGATTGATTCCCAAAGATTTCGTTATTTACAATACTACAAAATTTGTTCATTTTACAGAAATACACTATGTTTCGAACAGGTTTCATTTGGTCTGTGAAAGGTTTAATTTGACTTGGAAAAGGATCCATTTGGTTTGCAAAAGGTTTCATTTGACTTGGAAATGCTATATATGTCATTTCAGACGATAACTCTCATTAGGATTTGTTAAATTGAATTCAGTCAAAACTAAATAATCAACGATTAACTAGGACATTAAACATTTCTTTGCAACAAATTATGCAGAAAACGTAGACTCTTAAATTTCATTGACATTTGCTGAAAAATGTATAAAAACTGCGAAAAAATCTAAAAACCCAAAATCTTTTTTCAATTTCCAAATTTTGTGTAGTATGAGTCTTTTGCCATAAAATTGGTTTTTAACAATATATTTGTACTCAAGTTGCTCTAATCCAGATACAATTTGAAATATTATATATGTACCTAAGGGGAGTCGTGGGGGTCAGGGGGTGAAAAAATCGATTTTGAGTTTCATAGAAATTTGAATAATAGACTTTATGTAGAACGAAAAAATTTAATTACCAAACTGTTTAGGAACGTGGAACATATTGAAAAAAACAATGAAGAAATGTAAGGTATCTGGGTTGGGTTTGCGCTCTAAAAGGCGCCTGCCTCGTACGATGGTCCACCTTCTGCTGTCTCAAATGTCAGCAAAATCTTTCATATCCACGATATCGAAGGAACTATCGTCCTTGAATTCTTTATAAGCGGCAATTCCAGCAGAAAATTGATTTGCCGACGTTGATTCGAAGCTGTTGAAGTCGTCAGGTGAACTGTTTTTCTTCTGCAGGGGAGGAGGCACCCGAGACCTAGCTTTTTTAGAATTGAAATTCTTCGCCCGATTTCCGATAAACGATTGGAGGCTTCCAAAATGGACACAAAAAGATGAAAGCGAACTTGGTAGAACTTAAAAAACAGCGAGCGGTAAAACACTCTGATGATAATACAACAGTAAACACAACTGTAAACAAGTTGGTACCTACAAAGTGATTGCTGTTGTTTCAGACAGTGTTATGGTGTTTCAGACCTCTTCTTCTCATTCTATCTCATGCTTGGTCAACACATGGAAGAATAATTCCACTCAGAAACGAAAAAAGGAGAGATCACAGAGTATCTAAAGTAATGGGGGAGACGCGAGCCGATGAGCGCGACCGCTCTATGGTCACCTCTCGGAAGTTCAAAAACTTTGAACGCGTTTTTCTCGGAACAACGTTTTTCACCCACTAGGAACATTTATTTCGGGTTCTACTGAAGATATCCGCTTAATTTTTTTAATTATTATTTGGAAGGAAAGTTCATGCTGAGAATGGTGTTGTCAACATGAATGAGCATTGGTTTGTGTCCGTTATAGAGACGATAGAGTAGAGCCAAACACCAACGTTTTTCGTTCCGTTTGTTTACTTCTGCCAGACCACAGTAACAAAAATATTTCTGACACCATTTTGAAGCTTATAATATATCGAGCAAAATGGTGAAACTTTCAGTCAAATCGGTCGAAAAATGGGTGCACAGTGCATACCGCAAGTACCCCCTTATTTACGTACTATTGTGACACCCCCACGACTTCTCCTAATACAAAAGAGGATAATACAAAAGGATACAAAAAATAATACGGAAGGTTACAATACAAAAAGGATAATACGGTTAATACAAAAAGGATAATAGAAAAGTTGATACAAAAGGTTAATACAAAAAGGATAATACGGAAAGGATACAAAAAAATACGATCATCTTGCATGACTGGAATTTCCTACTTCTTGACAGCTTAATTTTAGTCATACCTATCTAGTGTTCTTCTTAGTTCCAATAAACACCCAACTTCCTTCTTGGAGATATTTTGTAGCCTTCATTAACTTTTGGAAATGTTTTGACCACGTTTATCATGACTCTGGCAAAATCATGTGGGATGAATGCGCGAGGCTTGTCAATGTAAATATTCTCAAATCATTCTTAGTATTCTTAAATAGGTAATTTAAAAATAAGAAAAAAATGCTTTGCACTTTGCGAGAGTCGTTGGGAAAAGAAATGCGACCTTTTGCAATACCAGAGGGGTGAGGTGCTGTCACTATCCTTTTCTTTTTATTCAATACAAATATTGATCTCTCCTTTCCGGCAGGAAATATAGAACCAGCATGCTGTTTAAATTTTGAATTAGATATACGTTGTAGGAGACTATTCCCTGTACCCTGCATAATATCAAATTAACCCGTAATTAGTTCTTTTCCCTCTTCTTGCTGTACTAACGTGTGTCAATTTCTGAAAGAAAATCTTGTAATAATTGCATGTAATTTATACAAATAAATACATCCATACATAGAAGCCTTCTTTCTGAGGTCTAGTTTCTTTGGACCTCACCCACTGCGAGTTCCGTTTGCTCACGGTAATTGCTCGCTTTAGGTACATTTCTACCATGATCTGGAATTTTCGCTTTCTGAAAACGTTTTGGTGAACCAAGAAATTCATTAAAGAAATCCAAATTTTAAGTAAAATTATGCATCGACTACCTACCTATGAAAGTCAAGGCTCACAAATGCCTTCCACTTTATCCATGTTCCACCCCTCGGAGCGCCTTCTTTCCTTTTAAATTACCTCCCCTATTCAGCGTTTTAATTTCTTCCCCCCTCCAGTTAAGTAACAATGAGCTTTCCTATAAATTATCTTTTGTCTGGTGAGAATGAAAACGTGAGCTTTATTTGTTCTTTCTACACTTGCTACTTAATCTTGAATGTCAAGAACAGTGAAAAGGTGAGATCAACCCTTACCCTACCTTTGATCAACCAAAATAGGAGTAATATGAGTCGGATAAGAAGTTAAGGGCTTGGTTTTCGGTAGCTTACTATACACTAACGGAGGATGAAACACCCACAAACGGTGTTGTTGTTGTATTGGTTTCCTGTGACCTTTTTCTTATAGTTCCAGGTTAATGCATCCAAATCCGGATACATACCCGAACAAAGAAGGTGACGATAAATGTTCAGTCTTGTATAACAAAACATTTATCGTATCGTCATATGTGTTTCTTTTCCCATGTTAAAAATTTTCAATTTAAATTTTCAAGTATATTTTTATTTTTATTTTTTAAATTATTATTTTAAATAGGTTTTCCCCAATTCATTTGAAGTGGAAGTAATAGGTTTTCCTCAATTCATTTGAAACAGAAGAAATAAACATTGGTCAGCGCGCAAAAACTGCATAGTTTTCATGAACTATTGGAAACTAGAGCGCCTCCTGAACACATGGCTCACCTAGAATTAGGAAATGTATTCAAACGTGCTATTCTAACATTGTATTTATCATATGTAGCAATATTATCATTGGAAATGTTGAATCAATTTGTCACCTTGAGGCAGCATCTGAACTTATTTGAAAGCTATTCCATTAAATTCAGCATGCCAGGGGACATAAAACTGCTTACGTAATTAGAGACGATTGGAATTGGTAATAACGTGGCATAATTGTGTACCTACATAATCATCAATCAGCAGATGAGCCATTATGAATTAAGTGAGAATTTCGGGTTGAAGTTGGGGAAATTGCGCCTTTGTATAGCATCGGAAGAAAAGAAAGCCTTACCATCTGTTTCAGCCTGCACCAAAACATGGAAAAGTGTACAAAACTCGTATTTTACTGATAAATGACACCATTGGCGTCAGTACTGTACATATTGACATCAACCATTATTATGTGTGGGTATGAAATCTTACAGTAAGTAAAGTAGTAAAGTAAAGTAAACACTGGGGTGCTTTTCGTACGACTGCTTTGGGCTTCGCGGACGTCATCACCTGTCCTCCAAATGGAGAATCAGAAATCGTTCTGATGATTTTGTTTGAAGCTACTCATTGTCTCTGTCCCTTGAGTTGAGGGAGGGGTTTGCCGAACAGATGCGTGAAAACTACTTGGACGGGAAGATCGTGACCTGGGCGGCCACCCATCCCAAGTACTCACCACGCTCGACGTTGCTTAACTTCGCTGATCGCATGAGAAACGGTTCATTGCAACGCCTAACCCGTACGGCTGAAATCTTACAGATCTTACCAGTAATTGGGTTATGCGATTTACCCCAAGGACGATCTACCCAGGACTTTTCTTAGAAAGTGATGGCCGGAAGGGGGAGGGGGTTTCCTGAGGGGACTCTTGATCGCTGCACTCAAATTGGCAATTGAAATTTATAGGCTAGTCCACTTGTTTTCTCTTTTCCTTATTTTTACTCATCTTTTTTGACACTGCCCAATCGCTTTTGTGACGTCGTTCTTCTGTTGAGGTACCACCGTTCAAGTTCGTTAAATTGTATCACGAACGACGTTTTGAATTACGTACTAAACTTAAATTCCTTGGTAATTCAGTCCAATATTTTTCAACGGGGGATCTATATTGTTACAGCAAAATAGAATGAGCGCACGGTATATTTATTTAAAGCACGGTCGGAAAAAACATTCACCGTTATAAAACACAATGCACGGTAGAAAAAAATATTGCACGGTAAGCAAAATATTGAACGTTAGATAAATATAATTAACGTCAAATAAATACATTCTACAGGTTAAAAAAATCGTTAATACGGTAATTAAAAGCCTTGGCCTGGAGAACGGTGCGTGTCCAAATGAGTTGTCCCGACTATAAAATTACTGAGCATTGTGTAATTAGCCAAAAAAACATGTACCCCTAAATTTAATCCTTTTGGAATCCTCAGGTCCGCCTTTATATCCCTTTCTAAGTTCTACAAAGCCCCCTTTTGTTGGACGGGGGTCTGGCAACACTGGGTTTCGTCGATATCGATGATCCAGACGCTGTACCTAATTTTGTTTCTTGAAGTCATCGCACTTTCGAAAGTTTCATGTCTACAAAAAATTCCCATATTATAGTTCAATGACTATGGTTGCTCATCTCGTGGTCCTGCAAAACCAGGATGACCGGGTTCAACCGGGATAAGTGGTTCAACCTGGGTAAGTGGTTCGACGTGGATGAGTGGTTCAACCGGGATAAGTGGTTCGACCGTGATGGTGACACAAAGTTAGTGTTCCAAGATATCAATCAGTCTCACTAGTATCACCGTTACCTTGGATTATCCAGCTGTTTATACAACACGAAGACACCGTCCTGGACGCTCATTAATAGCAATTTACTGGGTCACCTTCCTTCTTCAGTGGTAGGTTGTTCTGAATAACGCGATAAATGATAACGGTGCGTTCATTCTATTTTGCCGAATCGAAAAATGTAACCCTTTTTCAACAGGCAGTTTCACACTGAAAAAGCACTTGTAGTCCCCAGAAGGATTCCAAACTATCCCTTCAAAGTCTAAAAACTCAAGTGGACCAAATAGGGCTTCCTAATTATCCATTTTTATGCTTCTCTATATTTCAAACCTCTTCTAATAGAGTACTGGCACCCTAGTTCTATATTTTCATCACATTGTTCCTATTTTATTTCAAAGTCCATTATTCAAAGTCCCCTAGGTTGAGGTCGAGTTGATCCTTCAAGGTTATTCCTATCTGTGATTCTGAGTTGACACTTCCTGAACTGGGGTTCATCCTTGTTTTGAGTTCCATTCAATTATCCCTAGTCACCAATGTGTTTTTTCATGCATAATTCCCTCACCAATAAAACTATTCGGGTGATATCTGCATTTACTAAGAAAGCTAAGTGACGTTCTTAATTTAAATTGAGTATAGCATTGAGGATTTACAGTACATGTTTCATTATTACTCATTACTCAATCCACACTCATTATTCCAGTAAGAACTTTTTTGAATGAAGCAGTCCTTCATCTAGGGTCTTTATTTGGCCTGCTTCTATTGTCAATTATACACATCAGATAAGGTGACTCATTCCCAATTATACTATACAGGAAATAAACGCTACTTCAATTTCAAAATACACTACGATTTAGCTCCATAGTTTGAAGTATTCAAAATATAGAAAAATCCATAGTTAATAAGCTCAATAAATTCCAACAATTGATCATTCTTTTAATCACTGGGTCAATCGAAAGGCACTGGATGGTCCAATGATTAATGGCTGAGACACTCTTTCTTCACAAGAACAGAGGTCGTACCTATGAAGAACGAATCGGATCAGATATGCTTTAGTTTTACCAAGAACCGATAAAATCCTCGTGGTTTTACTTATTCCATTCCACTCGGCCTTCAGGCGACTAAGAAAATTTGTAAAGCACACTACGGTGCGTGGAGTAGTCTCATTATTATCAGCAAACACCAAATTCCAGGACACCAACGTTTCCTCACAAGTTATACGCCAAATGTACTGCCGAGGGATTGCTAGGAAGGTTTCAGTGAGATCAGTCCTCGGCAGCCTCCTTAGCAAGCACATCAGCAACCTCGTTTTCCAGAACACCAGCAAAATCCTTCAGCTAAGCAACGTCGATTGCGCAGCTATCTAGAACATGCTCGTTGATAAAAGCCAAATAAAGTGCAAGTGGGTGAAACATATCGTTCTTATAAAAGTGGAAAAGAAAAACCTACATTCGTTTAATTAAATTATAATAAATTTCAATGTTGTACTATTTTTAAATGCAATCAATTTCAAGTAGCGGACCGGCAATTCGCAGTATAACGAAAATTAGTGATGTCCACCAGTTTTACAGAATTCGTAGAAGATAGAAAAGCAATTTTTCATAACCCGAAACTGTTCGCAAACCCGTCCAGCTGACAGTAGTTTTACAAATGCATGTGACCACCACCTATCACTCCAACGCTGATAAAATATGTATGATGTGTACCACTCATCGAGACATTCTACATTCTCTAGTATTCTCTGAGGAATACAAGGGACGCGGCAACACAACGAGGAACCCTCATAAAACATGACGTTTAAAAGAGCACGCAATAATCTCAGACCTCAACAAATATTTATTTTCATGACTTTTGTGAGGCTCTGGGGGTTTTTATACCACTCCCACGTTCTGTGATGTAGGCAAATATCTTTCAGAGAACCTCTGAATACCTCTGGCGGATGAGGAAAATTCTAAGGACCAATTGGAGCTTGATTTGTACCGAGCAACGGAAAAACGCACACTATTATAGAACTAAAACTTACATCAAATGATCAAATATGTCAATGATCAAAGATGGATTGCGAAATTTCAAGTAGTGTAGCATAATAGTGTAGCTATATGAGTGGATTTCCATTATATTTTCAAATTGTAATTAAGTCAATTTTTCTAAATTTGAGCATTATAAGTATCAAATTTATGACAAAAAATCTTTTCTAATTTAATATTTCACTCTGCGAACCAACTTTAGGACTCCAGATTATTTTTAACAGCACTGATCAAAATCCTTAGTTTTATACAACAATTGTACAATCTTGAAATTCCTCGGGGTATGGATTACCATAGCAGCATAGCATCATATTTTATACTGAAACTCATGACTGAACGTTTATTGCATCCCGAATACCGTACCTATCCACAATTTACAGAGTGTGAATCCATAAATTACTCCCAAGGACAGGATGACATTTTCGGAACTGAGCAAAAATTAAAATTATGTTAGTGAGTGGAGTGTCAAGTAGGGAGAGAATTAAGGCTGATTTCCACCTACCTGTGCAAACTGAATACATATACGGTGATTTTTTGTCGGACTATTTATTGATTAACAACCTCAGATTCGGAAATCGTAATATTTACTTTGTAGTTTACAAAAGTGGTTCTGCACATTGCATAGAGGCATAATAGAGTCGTTCTCAATGTATTCACATTGCTCAGTAAACCATTAGTAAATACCATTTCGTAACGTGAGACATAAGGCACAGTCACTGAATAAGAAATCAATCAGCAAGTTAATTAATTCTCACTTTCATTGTATTTCTTCTTATCAGGAAAAATTCACGAATGTAGATTACAACAAACAGTTCATAGCATAGCCCGTTCAGGTAGGAACGTTCATTTGATAAAGGGGGTACGTGATGAGAAATGTTTGTTTGAAGCGCTTAATTTTGATTTCGTCGGCATCCGATGATAAATCAGCGCATTTCCCGGCAATGAACCAAGTAGAGCGTTGCGGTCGAGGGAAGAAGCGGGGGTTCGGATGCAATGCTCAGGGATTGGTAAATGTAAATGTGTACGTGTAAGGAAGGAAGAAAGGGACCTCTAATGAAGATGCCTTGGAGATTTGCATAGCGGGACACGACCTTAACGACGCCTCGTTACCTCCTCCCGCCGAATTACCTTTCGGCTCCTCCTTTCAATCCGTTTCAACATTTTTCATCAACTTGTAACGACCTCGATCTGGATCTGGGGTCTTAGTTTCTTCCCAGGTCCCCCGTGCTCCATCAAGCCGATAGGACGCACCGCCTAGGATGGCCCGCCCGACAACCCTGATCTGCGCTTTATGGTAATTCCATGAAGTTGACACAGGAAACCTTTTCTCTGCCTTCGTTTTCTGTAGTGGGTACCCTATGAGAAAACCGTCCCTCACTGTTGACACTTCACACACCTTTCACTTCAAATTAGTGGATTACGTATAAAAAGGAGCTATTGCCGTGTGAACATGCTCGAATCACTATTTCGAAGAATGAAGTCTACTCTTCCGATTATAGAAACCGACTGTAAGAATTGTCACTATATCTGCTCGCTCACTGTTTTACAGAATTGGATTTATGGCTCTTCCCTCGATGTTTGTCTTGACAGCCATTATGGATAAAAAGAGATCTAAGAAGAGTAAGAAATTAAGCAGGGATGTACTTACAACCCAGCCATTTCACAAGGGGATGCATGAACTTGATCTTCCCAACCACCATCTAAGAATAGATTTAATTCTATAATTATTGTGTCATTGATAATCTTTGTCTGCTATATACAGGCTACATAAAACTCTGTTTTTTGTGACGCCATAAATAATGGTCTGACGAAGAAAAATCATAAGGACCTAATTTGTAGGAAACTTAATTTCCTTCAATTTAGTTACGATGATTTTTTCCAAAAGCGTATATATTTATAGACTAAATCAGAACAAAACGTGAATTTTCAATTTTTTTGCTATGTTGACCGATTTAGGTGCAAGACATTTTGTGGCAAACCATAAATTCGTGTTCAGCACCCAAAAAACATAAAGGGAGACAATAAAAAAAGTGCAACCCAGACACCTTTTGAGCTCCTTTTGACTGGACTATAAGATCGGGAGTAGACACACTCCCTAGGGTGAGACGGAACCTTCCAATTTTATGTCATGATGCGATTGCAAAGCAGATAACAGGTGCCCTATTATCAAGCGGCGGTAATGGGGAAAGGGAAAGGCTGTCACATATGCCATAGCAAAAAACAGGATATATTTACGGTCCTGCCAGATGGGTGTACAGTAATCATGGATGTCCACATTGTCAATGAGTGTCCATGTAAAAGACGATATGAATTACATGTGGCAAACAGTATCCATAGGGTCTGCGACAAATAATTTTAAGGTTATGGCCAAGATAGTCTCACTGGGATGAAAGTAAGAAAACTGCCTCTGAGTTATACGAGCCGGGCATATCGGTTCAAGTGCTACATGGTATCTTCTAGGGCTCGTTTCTTAATTCCTTAAAACTTCACAACTGTAAAAAAAAAAAAAAAAAAAAAAAAAAAAAACCTGTATATTAAAAAATGAAAAATAAATAAATTTTCGGCGTTAGGGATTACTAAAATCACTAGTTCGAATGCATTACAAATACAAATAGTAGTTATTTTAAAAGTTAAAACATGTTAAGTCATGTGTGTTGTGTTTTGAATGTCATGTGAGTGAAGTCATGTGTTGTGTGTCATGTGACTGCGCCTTTACGTGTAAGAGGCATTTCACGTTCATTTCGAAGTTAAGGTCAAGTGCACAATTATATGGGTTCTCTGATTTCCCATGCAACCCAGATGTCTGGACTTTTACAAATTTATTAATTAATCTAAATTAAATTAAAGCAAGGGCTAGCTAGCTAGTTTTGTTGGACGGTTTATTATTACAAATCATCATATTCATTAATTTAAAAGTTGGGCCAACCTTGTAATGTGAAATAATACTCATTTACATTTTGGAATCTTATTATTAAATTAATTTTAATCTTTCAATACATTGACCAGGTTCATGAAATTGGGCGTTCATTTTCCGGTGCAGTATTTTCCATATCACTGGCGTCATCGGTTAAATATTTATCAGCCTGTCTATTTACATTTTAATTAGCTCATCATACTATCAGTAATCATTAGTATTCAATTCAAATTTGGTAAAGATATCCTCATTAATCTTACCTATTTTTCGGTTCATTTGGAGATCTTCAAATCGCAGCCGGAAGAGAGGTATCTTAAAGATAACTGTGGAGTAAAAGTTTTTCGAGGGGGCAATGTGACCTAGATATCTAATCTCAACTATTGAAAGAATAATTTTAAATATTCAAGAATATTTCAATCCAGATTAACTCTCTGAAAACCTTAATCTCCACGAGTGAATGTATGCTTTTCAGTAATGCGTTTACCTTAAAAAAAAATAAATAAATAAATAAAAAAGGTAGCATTCCTAGGGAAGCTTTAATGGCCTTGAATAAACCTAAATCAAAAGGCCGTGCAACCTAACCGGCTTTCGATGAATCGGCAGTGCTGAATTAAATAATGACAACCGTACCCACCACACCGAAACTCAGAGGCCTGGGACACCAACTGTTGCTAAACAAAATTTTAACTTTTGTTTGTTCACTTTTTTCCGTCAAGTTACCAAGCGAATTTTTTATGCTTCTTCCATCCATTCCCCGAATAAAACCTCGTTAAATTTGCGGGTATTGACCATCCAACGTAATTCCAATATCTCAGCAAACATGAAGCTCAATTAACGATTTTTCGATTAAAATCAAGGATGCAAACATTTTTCCAGGAATTTATGAAGCAATTGTTTAGAAATATTTGTCCAAAGAAATCAGTTTCAGGCGCTTTGAACCAAAACTTGAATTGAAAATGTCTCTTCATATTTACAGACTCCTAACACAAAAAGATACATATCAATAATTATTATTCGATTTTTAGATTTACGTAGAAATACGTAGAAACCGCCAAACTTTGATTTTCATGAAGAGTAGTTTATTAAGAAAACACTAGATTTTGTTGAAAACCCCATATTTTTCAACAATAAAGCATAATTTTCTCCCCAAATTAGAAAAGTAGAGGTGAAATTGACTATACCATTGAAAAGCTGTAATTCTGAGGAAGTTTTCTTTCCCAAAAACCCTGAAAGACCCCTGTTGGCATTTCCCAAATAGTTCGAGTTAAGAGCAAAATGGCAAATTGAAAAAAGTCGAATCCTGAGAAGTTTTTCAAACTGTTTAACCTCTTTTTTTGACATACAAAGACAGCTCTAAAAATATTGGTTTGACATCAGGTAGATAGGTAAATGAACGCTCCTCTCAACGATTTTTGAGTTTAAAGTGATTCTAAGGGGAGTTACGGCCGTTTTAATGTCATAAGGTACAAAACACGAAAAAATCTAAAAAATTGAATTAATCGAAAACTAAGCTGTGAAGTTCTTCAAAATAATCAATCTATCTTATCTCTGGTTTAGTTGCTCCGTATGCTCTCCTGATTCGGCTTTTCATCGAAAGATGAAAGTTTACTGAACCTAATAAGAATTATATTAAGTGGATGACTTTCAATCTTTAAAACCCACCTATGCTAATCTGCTAGCGAATTTTCGTAGAAAATGAAGCTATTCCAATAGGTCTGCCTAACAATTCAATATCTAAGTTTGTGTAATTCCAGACAATAACTGGATACAAATTGAGATAATCAAGAATTGAGATGAAAATTCCGTTCTTGCACCAAAAAATCAAGCTTTCCAAATAAAAGGATAAGTTCGTTGGCCATCATTTTTTGAACACCCTGAATTGCTCACATTTAAAAAATCTGTTCCAAAAATCACTAAAAATGGCTCAAAACTGTTAGTAATTTATATCTACACTATATAAATATGTAATTTTATTTTTTATTTATATTATTTTTTATTATTAATTCATTTTTTGCTAGTAAGTCATTTTTTAACATATTTTATCATTTATTCATATGTTTATGCAGAATTTCAATTAAAAGAAGCTTATCAACGATGAACTGAACATTAACGAATGTATGCACAGAATTATGCTAATACACGAACTTGTTTCAAAATTTATAAAAAATGCAATAAAGCAAGTGAATCAAAATGTTTTTCAATATTGCTTAGAATCAAAATATTGTTTAGAACGAAGTTTATCTACCATGAAATTTGTAGTTAACAATGTTTTTGCCCTCGAAATGATCAGATTTCAAAACAATGTAACAAGATGTACCTAATACCTTTTTTTTTTCTAAAAAAAAAGAAGAAAAAAGTAGTTAACAATTTCTTGGCAATCAAAGGGTTCACATTTCAATACAGTTAAACATAAATAGAATAGGTACGGTATTTTACCAAACTTCGCTCACACAATCATGCTGCATGACTGGAACTTTTTTCTATATCTTATTGCTCAGCATGTCCTTATTCGGCCGTACAGTTTTGTGATATGGCATCAAATAAACTATTATTACCTTATAGTGGTCATTAACCACCGAATCCTTCCACACTTCCCTGCTTAGTCAAATACCGAACAACGCTAGAACTGGCTTCCAATAACCTTGAGTTCATTTTCACTTTCAGGGCAAGATCACAAACAAATGTATTGATTGGAAATAATTTATTTTTGGTAAAGATGGAGTAAATGAATAGGAAGCGATGGTGGAGGGGAAGGGGTGTTGGAGTGCAAGAGAGTGCGAGAGCGTGAGAGTCGGAGGGCGATAGAGATGAAAGGGATTTTAGCCCCCCATAGGTATCTTCTGGAATACTACACTTGAGACCCACCCTCCACACGATCAGAGTCCTTGCTAAAGCAGAATCACTAGAGCTTCCCTTGAACCCGAAGAGAAATGCCCAATTGTGTATACCATTCCTTTATGAGGTCCAGTCCCGCACTATACCTAACATTCCGAGCATACGTAGAATTTGTGTATTGATGATATGTAATCCTCCTAGTATAGGCACCACATAAGAACATTAATCAGTCGCTATCATAAACACATGATGTAGCTGAATGTTGTTTGAATTTGCTCGATTTTTTTAGTGTGCAATAACTAGAAAAATTAGATAATACCAGTCGTTTTTAATGTATTTAGTTGCCACATGTAATACATGACTTTGCCGTGCTTTTCCACGCCTAACTACATAATGATGTTCATTTATTCGAATTCGTAATGCTAACTTGGAAAAAAGGAGAAACTACCAAAGTTTCACATCCTCACAGCACATAGCACACAAAACTTCAGTTGTTCTATTTACGGATCATTTTTTTAAAGAATTCGGATAGAAGCTGTAGTGGTACTATGGCCTGTGATAATCAACATTTGATTTCATCATTCAGTAGTACTAAGAAAATAAAAAACTTTGTAGGACTCAAAAAACTTGGTAGGTACTAAAAAAAAAACCCCCTTTAAATGGGAACCCCCCTTTTTTATTGCAGATTTTAATTTTTCGTGAAATTTCATGAAGAAATGACCCATTAATCGATTTTTTAAGTGCGCGCAAACGGGCGCCATTCCGCTCGGAAGTGCAATAAATGTAAAAATAATGAGTTCTTGATGATACTCAATTGTCACATGTAATACATGATTTTGAAGTATTTTTCGTACTGAAAATCGTAATGAAATTCATTCATTGATATTTGCAACACCAACTTGGAAAAAATATTGATAAATTGACCAGCATTTCACTTTTTTTATACATGTCTACCTACAAAGTACAGAGCGTACCAAAATGTTGGTTTCTCGGTGCTTTCCCAAGTTGGTATTGCAAACATCAATAAATGAATATCATTACGAGGTTCCAAGTAATCCAAAATCATGTATTAAATGTGACAATTGATTATCTTCAAAAACTCAGTGTTTCACATTTATTGCACTTTTAGAGCGGAATTGCGCTCGTTTGTGCGCACATAAAAAAGTCAAGTGATGGCAAATTTCTTCATGATATTTCACTTATAATTCAAATCTGCAATAAAAAATGGGTGTTCCTATTGAAATAACGAAGTTAAAGTCGATTGCGCAGGTTTGCGCACGTTTGCAATGCGTAATTTTGTCTGTTTTGAGATCCTTACAAAAAAAATTTAAAATTGAAAACCAAAAATTTTTTTTTGCACCATTATTAACGATCTTAGCAGGGGGTGGGGGGGGGGGGGTTGTGGACCCCCTGTATACCTGTCGTACTCAAGAAATACTTTACGAGAAAGTAATATTATTCAAAACAAAAAGCAGATTCTCTGGGTTTGAGAGCAGTGATCTGTGTAAAATGCGACAGAACTCCTTCTGGAGAATCTTATCAGTCTGTAACCCCCATTTCTCAAATACACACCTTTTAATTAAATTTATATCGATCTCGTCTACGAAATAACAAATTAACACAACAAATAGGATTCAAAGACATTTTTTGCCTGAGTGGATTCATAGGGAAAGTGGTATCGTGAACTAGTAAGTTGGTTTGTTTCTAAACAGGGTGTTCCGGGATAGGACCTACCTACCTTCAGGATTTGATTCTACAATAAATTAATTTCGTACATAATGTGCCTCTTAGTTCACTTTACCGGCCTTGTACCATATCTGGGGCAGTCAGTAAGACAAATTGCTACTGATGTAGGTAAACAGTTACACTGAAATTAAGTTCGATAATTTATTTCAAAACAAAAGAACACAAATAACACAGCGATATTCCCTCGGAAAAGTATAGAGGAAGAAATAACTAAATTTCCAGTTGAACATCTAAAACCCATAACGTCATATAAATTATACTTTGAGACAGTCCGAACTTAACCTCACGAGACATAACGGAAAGACTGCCTGAAAGGACCAAATTGACAACTTCATAAAGTTCCACAGACTGGAACGATTCCCACAGGGTATGAACTAAACTTATCAATACATGAAAGAGTTCCAATCATGCAGCATGACCCAGTGAGAGCATTTTCGTTTTTCTTCACATAATATTTTATGTTGAATTGTTTCAAAATGTCTATGTTCTAATGTGACTATGTGAGTACAAAAACTTAATTATTGAATCACGAAAAAAATGCTTTTTTTAACTGATAATATGGCATAAAACCCGATTTTAAAATTTTAAACTTTTTTGCTAAGAATTCAGTTATTACTCAGCACGTTTTATTGAAATTTAAGTACATTTCAGTGAACTTTTGAGGAAATTGAGCTATTACAATTATTCCAAATACATGCCCGTTCCAGTATCTCTTATTTTAAGAGCAATATCATACCAATCCTCATTTATGAGCATCCCACAGGAAACTTGTGCTATTCAACCAAAACCATTGAATACTTATAAAGCTGCAACGTTCAAGGAATAATAGAAACAATATTTCAATACATTACATAGTACTTAAATGAGAAACACTAAAACTACAACACTAATCTGTCTACAAATTTGGACACAAATGGAACATTTATTTGAAAATTCGTGGACATTATGTCCCAGGATTAACTACTGAAATTAGATCACCAAATATTTCGTGGAAAAATGCATAATAGTATGATACAAGAACCATTAAAACATTAAATACATTTAATTAATCAAACTGAACCTTAATTTTTGAGATAGGTTCAGGGCTAACAACCTCGGACCGGCCTACATAGAAACAAGCTAATCCATATGACTAGATATTATTCTCTCCATTCAACGAACCCTCTTTCATATTTTACAAATGCAATTATAACATAAACAATAAAGTAATATTCCTGCGCATAGCATAGTAAGATAACAAGCCAAATATAATAACAATGTGAGGATCAAGTAATTACTTGATTTAGCTCATCAACTTTCTAGCAAATAACAGTTACTTTGTACAAAATCACTGTAACGTAGAAAACGCAGAGCTTCAAAAAAGCACTGCAACTGGCGCGATCAACAGGAGCTTTGAAACCATTTTTATAGAAACCGAAGGAAGTGCAAGTGGTTGATCGGCACGAAATATATGCCTATTCATTTTCTTTAGAAATTCCCTCATCATGTTGCCTCCAAATTTGAAATTGTGATCTGACCTTTGCTCTTTGTAGTAATGGGAAGGAAGAGTGACCTTAAATATTCCAGGGGTCGGAACAAAGAGTAGTGGTAAAGAAAAGTTTCATTATTCATGGAGGCTTGAGATTGAATTCCATTACGTTGATTTAATTAACTGCTTAGGGGTACGCGGCCTGACGCGCGAGAATACGCTGTGGCTTTTCAGATTAGCCTTTTCGAGTTATTCCGCCATACCTAAATTTCCTGCTATTCGACTTATAAATTATAATCTGGACAATGACGTAATATTAAAACCTCGTGATCGTTACACTGTTGCGTAATCCAATAATTAAAATAATAATATAGAGTGAATCAGAAGATCCGACAGAAGAATCGACCTGATTGGAACGGAGTACGCAAAGACGAATAGTTCATTATTCGTAATTACCGTGGGACTAGAATAATTCATACGTCGTATAACGTCATCGCACCGTTGAGAAAGGATTAGTTACATCCACCACCGCCGCGCTGTTCACAGACGTGGAAACTTGGTCGAAAATCATAGAAGAGCCCCCTAATGAGTGTTAACCACGTATTTATTTTATACTTTGAAATGAAAATAAATTCAATTCTTAGAAATTGGACACCAACCACACTCTCCTACGGTTAGTAGCTTTCATTCTACGATTTTTCACTCTTCCTGTACTGGTCACTTCACTCTTGGCAGGGGGGGGTCCCGTCAAGAAGGGAGGAGCACTTGGACGTCACTGTTGAGCGAAACCTCGAAAAATCATCCACCTCGAAACCTCGAAAAACCAAAGAAACAATAAAATTTATCGCAATCGCAATAACAATTAAAATAAATGGGTTGTTTGTTATTTCATTTAGGGAGAAATCGTACCAGTGAATCAAATGAGATGACACCATACTCTGGCACTCCAACAGGGTTATGTGCTGGAAGGAGAAAAATCGCCAGTACAACCGTGAACCACGACTTCAGGATGAAGAAATAGTAATAACTTTTGCGGATTCGGCTCGAGCTCATTCAGTTTTGTAGTTATAACTGTTTATGCACGAGTGATGCCTAATGTCGTGCACGACCTGTATTAATAGTTGTTCTCTCAAAATAATTTCATTATATGAGCCTTAGGAGCATAGCCAAGTGTTAGAGAAGGAGGTGTTGCCCGAGAGTGAGGCCACCGGCTGAGGGGTGTTATACATATAGTATCCCAATAGACCTGCTCCTAGGACCTTCTTCTACAGTTGAAACTCAACCAACAAAGGCTTCTCTCGTACCCAACTCCACTAGTTCGAAAAGTATTTCTTTTCCTTTTCATAGTGTTATAAATCCGATAGTTCCTATTTTAGTTAGTCAGTTCTTGTTCATATTTTTACCTTCTTTATAAAAAATATCAATGTTGCCTTCGCAGTCCAGAGTAAGAGCAGTCCGGCAATTAGATAGTTGGCCTTACGGCCATCACCAGTGATCGGCCGCTAGTATGATCGGCTATTAGAATAGGGTAACATAGAGTAAAACGTTCGTTTGGGGTTTTATTAATTCAAAGGTAAGCACACTCTCTCAACGTCATAAATTTCACCGGTGTCAAATTTATTTCGAAAATTTCAATTTTATCCACACCAAGCCACAACACACACACACACACACACACACACACACATCACTAATAAACATATATAGGTTGCCCGTGGCATAGTATACGTAACTTTCAGCATGAAACATGAACAACTCACGTCTGAACGTTTCGATTACGATCTTCTTCGGCAGACTGACGAATTTTCCCTTCCGACAGCGATATTAGAACGCGCCACGCAGGATATATAGGTAGTGGAAGGGAGTATACATGAGTAAATCCTCAAAAAGGGAAGGTACGAAGGTACGAAAGGAATGGCATGAGTGGAAGTTAGTTGCGATGGAGGAAGCAGAAAATGATGAAAAATTAAACATTAGAAAAAAAAAAGAAATTTAAAAAATAAATAAAATAAACAAAGAAATTAAAATAAATAAATAAATTTTTAAAAATTGAGTTTTAAAGAGCGCCCCCTTATTGATTCCCCGTTTCTGCTTACCGAGGCCCGGTTGACTAAAGGCTCCCAGAGCCCACTGGTAGGCCTGCTCTGTAATACGCAGCTCAAACTCTGTAGAATCCGGCTTGTATTGTAGAAATCTCATCCTGAAGCAGTCGCATGTACGGTTGTTCGTATTTGCATGAAGAACATGCGGTTCACGGGCACCACTTGCGACGGCTCTTCGATGATTATTTACTCGTTCCATCAGCTGGGTCACTGTCTTTCCCACGTAAAAGGCATCACATTGAGTATATTACAGTATGTATGAAACCTTTCGCGTCTGGCACTCTGCAGGTGGTCTTTTCGAATAGTATGTAAAGGTGGTGTTGGAGCCCGATGCCACCAGTTGACACAACTTGCGTCTTGCCTTACTGCAGGAGTGCAGTCCCCATGTGCCCTGAAGAGGAGGAGGTCGAGAGGGCGATAGACGAATCCCCAAGTTTAGGGAATTCCTATATGATGTAAAGAACGGTCTCAGAAATACCTCCCAAGTCGCATCATCAGAGGCTAATATTGAACGTGCGTCTTGGAGTATGGAATTCACCATGTGTATCCATGGGAAGAACAAAGATACGAAAAAAGGCCCTGGGTGTGGAATGCGGTTCTCAGGCGGTTGGTATCGCAGATTGGCTAGTATTATCCTATCCAATAGCAGATCAAGGCTATATCCCCTCTTTAACAGCTTTAATTCCAGATCACTTGGTACTCTTGCAGATCCGCTTGGTCACTACAGATCCTGTGTCCCCGAATTGACGATGACCTAAGAATTTAATTTTTAACGTGTGGGGAGTGGCAACTAGAATATTGCACGTACAACTGTACGTTCGTTTCCTTCTTGTGTACCTTCGTGTGGAAGACCGTATCAACTAGCATCACATCAACGCCTTGGAATGAGACTGCCATAGGTGAAATGGTGTGCATGGCTTGTGCATCTTTTGGAAAGAGTGTAAAAAACTGAAATTATCGGGTTATCAGGCACCATTATGCTAATTTCCTTACATGGTCAGTTCCTCAACAGGACCGAGCTGTTAAAAATAAGTAACAATTTCATTCTTGAATCACTGAGTGGGGTTGTCACCCAACATTAAATACGCACTAGGGCCACTCAACTTTTAAAGTGCCTCCTAACTGTAGTCCACCGTGTCCATGATTACCACAGTGAAGCCCCTGTCAGCTGACATAACTTGGATGGAGATGTCAGTTGTCATCCGTCTTAATACCATTAAGACATGTTTCCATTTCAGACATGTTTCAGTGATTCAGCGATTTCAGACATTAATTCAGTGATCTCAGCAAACGTGGAGAAGACAGAGTAGTCAAAAATACTCAATAAATCTCTCGAGTGGTTGGGAAGGAAGCAGCGCGTTTTCCTATAGTGGCAGAAAAGTAGAAGGTTTCCTGTAATGAATTAAAGCATCATGAAAGGCGGGACGAGGATGGCCTCCCGGTTAAGTTTCCAAAAAATATCGCCATCGCAAGCTGCGAGCAAACCTGTTAGCGTCTTGGAGTAAGGTGATGTGATCAACCCTGGGAGTTGGTGTGAAAGACAGTCCTCTCGACAATGGAGCGATTTCCCCCCTATTTAGAGGTCTTGAGAAAAGTTTTAAAATCGGGGAGGACTCGGGGTTGATGAAATTGGTGCAAGATGGATATTCCTCTGTGTCGGGCACAACGTTCACACCTGGCTCTGTCACACTGGTTTGACTGACAGGATTTCCAGTATGTACTCGTTAAATGAGGGTCACTAGGATCTCCGTGAGGGGAAACAAACTCACGTCTATACCGGTAACCCGCATTTGGGACATGAGAGAAACTGGTGCCCACAAAGGTTAACTCAATCCGTCTGGCCAGTCCGTTTATGTCGACAAGAAGGGAAATCCCAGCTGTCGATAATCCGAAAAATAATCTATTTAATTTACCAGAATTATTTCATCTCCTTTGCTGAAGGAAGTCAGTAGCTTGCTGAATGATTTTGTCAACTCGTTGCCACAGACTTGGTAAATTTGAACAAATTCTAATGAGTGGCATGAGACAATTCCGTGTGTAATTCCTTAACTGTGAGTAAGAGCGCAGAGTTAACAAGGTCAATTGATATGACACAATGTACCCTAAATTGTGAGCAATAACTCTCAAGGCCTCAGGCATTGCAGCCAAAGGCATTTTTAATTGTAGACCTGTAGGTACCACACCTATGTTTGATCACGAAGGTAGATATTAAATGTGTGAAGTTCCTCTAGCGATTCGATAAGTGTGAATTTCAATTAGTTTGAGTAAACGTTGAATAGTACTATCCATTTCAGTGAAAACAATTTCGGGAGCAGAAAATATAAACAATAATAAAAAAGAAATGCAAAGAAAAATGAAAATAAAATCAATGATGAATTGAAGGAAGAACAGGTGAATGGATTGGAGATTATGAGGTGAACAATAGACATATTTATTTCAAGAGACTAGAGGAGCAGGGAAGTAGAAACGAGAGGAAAGAAGACAAACGAAAGATCAGAAGACTGATAGGTGCGCTAAGGCACTTATTTATTTATTTATTTAGAAGATACGGGACGAACCCTCACGAATTCACGGGAGGTTGAAACGGTTCGATGAACTTTATCACTTTTAACATGAAAACATAAACAACATAAAACAACTAATGTCTGAACGTTTCAATAATGATCTTCTTCGGCAGACTGAAGAGTTTTTCCTTCCGACAGCGATATTACAACGCGCCGCGCAGGATGTATAGGTGTGTAAGGGGGTATACATGAGTACATCCTCAAAAAGGGAAGGTACGAAGGAAATGACATGAGTGAAAGGTACTTGTGATGGAGGAACCAGAAAATGATAGAAAATTAAACATTAAACAAAATTAAATTTAAAATTAAAAAAAAATTGATTAAAATACACAAAAATAAAAAATAAAATAAATATATTTTATTTATTTCTGTATTGCTTTTACAACGATGTAGCTTTGTGTATAAGTTGACTGTTTAAGATTTCATTGTTCAGATGGTGAGCAAACGTATTAAGGGGACAGATTCAAAGAAAGAACTCTATGACCAAGTCATAACTATATATTTGGGAAATTTTCATATATGAAGAGAACACACCTTTACGGGCAGTAGTTGGAGGAATGGCATCAGATCATTGGGGAGACTTATATACAGGGAAGAAGGATGATTAATCTGGGTCAAGCTGGAGGGTTTCCTTTGTTCTCATAGAAGAGCGGATGAGCGTAGGCGAGAGGGCGGAAAGGATGCACATTATTCGGGACGATACAATTATTTCCCATTTGTTAAATAATTAGTATAAATCATTTAGTAGCATGACAATGTACAACAAATTTAAATCATTCGAACGATTTGATGACTGCTCAATTAATTAGAACAAAGAAGTGACAAGGGAACTATAAATGATCTATCATATACCACTATATTAATTTACAGATTAACAAACCTGAACGTCTCCAATATACTTATTGAATGGCAAGATCTCAACTTTACGAAACCTTCAGAAAGTTGTACATTCATTCTATAACATTCAAAAGCAGGTCGTTCCGAAAAAGGAACCAACTTCCCGCCTTAAGTTCTTTCTCAGTTGAGGATGGCGTGAAGATCCCACACAGACCCTAATCTTGATGAAGTAGAATGAATCCTCCCGAAATAGACTCCTAACACATTCTCTCTTCAACAACCGCGTAATCCATCTATCACTTCGCTAGAGTCCTTCGTACTGTTCCTTGCCTTGCCCATTTCCTTCCCAGTGTTTTTCTTTCTACTTGGTTCCTCCTTGTATTTGTAGTTGAACTGTTACTCGTTTCAAGAACAATCATCCCGGGAATAGACGACCATGCGGTGTGTTCGGAATTATATTTACCCAAAACTAAAATATTCACTTGCTTTGTGCATCTCAAAGCTTTCTGAACCTGATCATACAGTGGATCATGCTGTTTTAGTCGGCTTTGATTACATTTTCAGAGGTTGATCAGAATATCTGAATGAGGGATAATGCAGGTTTTCTGCTTAGCCCGATCTTATTCAACATCCACTTTCGCCAGGGCGTCAAGCTGATCTTTCGGGTTACAAATTAAATCACGATGCAGATAACCTTCTTATCTGTACACCCGACAAAAACGAATATATAGCTCTCGGAACCTTTCAACAACGCCTAAAGGTATTACTAAGAATTGCAGAAAAAATAAATCAATCCACACAACCACAAAAAAGAGCAGTCATTATTTTGACGATATGACAGTATGTCTTAAATTACATTGCTCTGCTCACTGATGGGGAACGCAGTCCTGTAGTAACGATCCACAAATTCTTGGGATATAGTTTGATAGAAAACTCACATTTTTGTAGCATGTGTCTGAAATCAACAAAAATTCGGTTCAAGCAATCAATATATATAGTGCGCTAACTGGTGATCACCCCAAAAACACTACCAAGGCTAGATGAGCCATTGTACGCCACTATCACGATTTCGGGGCAACGATTCTACAGTACGCAATGCATAAAACGCTCCACTACTACTAATGCATTATTTGCTGACCTCTCTGTGTGGTAGATACATAGAACAATGCTAACCTGATGAAGCATGATTGAATCAGCATACTATGTGTCTCACCCTATTCATCACTATAGGCAATAAGCATCACTCTGGCATATCTCCTAGACTGATTTACTGTTTTAACAAATATTTGATTCTCCAACATCATTCGTACACACTCCAGAAGGCGATATGTACATCACCAACCATGCTTCGAGGTAATCTGCAGCAAGCTGTCTCAATGATAACTCAATGTAGAAACATCCATACCAGGAATAGTTGAGGCAAATAGTCAGGCAATATACGAGTATATGAACTCAAAACCCAAACTCTATGTAGGCGGAAAAATATGTTAGTTACCATCAAATTTTCACTGATGCCTCAAACTGGAGCTGTGATAGGCATCTATGATGCCTTAAAAAAGCGGGCGATACTGCTTAGCGTTCCTTTTTCATTCCAAATCACAAGTGTCAAACTTTTTGCCCTCAGAATTGCACTACCAACTTTAGAGGAGGACGCTGGTAATTTAGTACTATGTACAGACTCTAAAACTGCGTTCCTGATGTAGAAGACTCATATACAGAGGAAGATATCACAACTATTTTGTATATAATGTAGCACGTCTTATTACGGATTTCGCTCCTGCCTTTCAAATAAAATTCAATGGTTTTCTAGGCGCATGTACACTTATTGGGGAATTAGAAAGCAGGCAAAACTACAAAACTTCATTAATAATAATAATAATGTCAACTATAAATCACCGCTTTTGTCACTGAATAGAGCCTATCATGTAATAAACTCGATGATTATCAATGAATGGCAGAATTACAATGACCAATCATCCGTAAAAGGAATGTACCACTTCCAAATCATGGAGACAGTTTCAAACGTCTTTCCTCTCCGAACTCTCCATTAGGTCTGTGATGGGTAGGAGTAGTTCCTTCTTCTCGATTCTTGAATACTCTGCAGCTGGAGATATCCCTAACGTTGATCCAGCGTTCAGGACTACCTCTGGATGTAGCAGGTTAATCACCTCTCACCCTTGAAGGAGGAAGTCTCTCTTTCCATCACCTCTCGTTGTCACTTGTTAGCAGAGCTTGGTTTCGAACCACGCCCTCATCCCCACCCAGCCACTCTAATATTAAATTTCCTTCAAAGGTGAGGAGCGATTGACCTGCTACACCCAGAGGTAGTTCTGAACGCTAGATTAACGTCAGAGATACCTCCAGCTGCAGTGTATTCAAGAATCGAGAAGGAGGAACTATTCCTATCAGTCACAGGACGCTGTAAAGTTAATACGTATGCACACAGAACATGAACACGTCAACACAAGCTGTCACTTAACTGAACTATCTGAATCACCAAATTATGAATTACGAGAAGTAGTAATGGAGGATGTTGAAGAGAAACTTTTACACTGCCTTGTCAACTAAGAAGATAGGCGTATATTCAAAAACATCAGAACATCAGGGATATACCTCCAACCTACCCGACGCTATCAAAAAGGCTTCAAATCAAAAACTATGTTATATTTTAAGTGCTGGAATAGTTGTAAACACTTATGTTGATCTAAATTGAAATCATACATTGGTTATATGTGTCTTACTTAAGAAATGCAACTAAAAAGAAAAAAATAATAACAACAATAAATAATCATAATAATAATAAAATGAGTTTGCTGAAACGCCAACTTTTCCCTTTGAAGCAAGGCTTTCTCAATACAGGTCTTAACCTTGGTACCTTCCATAGGCTAGGGATCGATTGCCCAAACTAATTGACAACAAAAGTTGCCCTATAACGTCTTTTTTTTACTCCGCTAAAAATTTGCATTTTTTTTTTTTTTTTTTCTTTTTTTTTTTTAATATTTTTTTCGTGATTTTGAGTTTAACTCACTAAAACGGCAATAAATCCGTTATTTACCTAAGAAATTTTAAATTTGAATAGACCATTGGCAGGAGTGTTAAATTTCCCATCTCCCTAATATACCTACCATAAAAGTTTTTTTAAGATGGTTCAATTGGTGAACAATTAATATGAAAAGTGAATATTGTCAAATCCTCAGAATGACTACTTATTACTTTCCTTACTTAATCTGAAGAGAGAAGGAAAGTTTTGCAATCACCCTGAAAATCAATTTCTGAAACTCATGCTAGGATGGGTATTTTGTTCAACCTGAACCCATATCTATGCGTTTCATGAAGATGTATGTATGTGTGTGTGTATGTGTGTATGTCACGTCTGGAGGAAGCATCCTGTACAGGCCAACGCTGCAATTAGTATAGAGCGAGTGCGGTCCAGGTATGCTTCTGAGGATTTGCGGCGAATGGCAGCAGAGGCTGTGTGCAATGGGGTACATCATTTTAACGTATTTTTGCCACAACGTTTTCCCTTGTGCACGCTTTCTGCCATTCAATCTCTTCGCCTAAAGCCCCATTAGCAGCTTGTCCAGGAAGCAATTCAGGCAAATAGCCGTGGGGCCTCTCCCCCATCTCCTACAGGCGTGGGGTAGCAGCCCGCCGTTCAGCAAACCTTCCCTGGGACCTCCGGTCTTCTTGAAGACTGAAGTATCGAGGCTCAGGGAGCAGGTAAGCCGTACTGAAGGTTATGAGAGAGCCTACCTGCAGTAGTGGGAGAGACTACTTATATCATATGCCGAGTGACTGAGGCAAGAAGTGGGATATCGTAGCCATAATGTCCGATGGGTCTGCCATAATCCTGGATGTCCAGGTTGTCAATGGCAGCCCTGGACCTGGTGGGCTAAGATAAGTAAATATGATAGAAATAATCTGCGGCAAGCGATATGAGCTAAAAGGAGTGGCAACCAATTATAGCATCACGGGCCGCGCCCGTGTAGTGCGGGAAAAGCGCCACGGAGTTACTCGAGTTGGACATCCCAGTGGGAGTGCTCCGCCGTATCACCAATCACGTCCTTAGGGGCTCTTACCTTAACTATTTGTAATTTTATTGCGGAACTTCCTTTCATTCCTCTCATCTTTGTCCTCCTCCTCTGACTTCCTTCATCTGTAGAGCCGGCTTCTGTGAACCTGGGCGTCCTCCCCACTTTATTTTATTTATGCATCTATCTTTCAATTTAATGGTGTGCCCCCTCCGCCTTTGAAGGGAGTTTTGTAAAGAAAAAAAAATTTAAAAAACAATAAAAATGTTGGTGTGTGTGTAAAATTGTGTCGACGCTGCCCAGGCCATAATTGTCAACTGTTTTTTGAGATTTTTCAATTTTCGATCCTAGTTTTGGTATAGTTGTGCAATGAACCCAGGAAATTTAGAATTTCATTTTTTACTTTCAGCCGAAATAACGTGGTTTCTTTTACCATTTTCGTCGACGATATCCTCCTACGATTCTGCACCGATTTTCGTGAGTCTTATTTTGTTCAATTATGAAGTTTATCTAGTTTGGAACATATGTGAGGAGTTTCAAATTTCATTATGTAAGAGGGTGAATGGAAGTGGTAGTACTGATGAATCGTGATGTTCTAACTATTCTCATCAGATTTTCGTGATTTATTTATTGTATATATATATATATATATATATATATATATATATATATATATATATATATATATATATATATATATATATATATATATATATTTTTTTTTTTTTTTTTTAACCAAGAATTTTGTCTAGTTTTTGAACGTATGTCAGGAGTTTAAAATTTCATTATGGAAGGGGTGAAGGGTAGTGGGGTACTGGTAATAAATCACTTCATTGTTCAATAATGACTTTAGATTAGTTTTAGAACATATGTCAGGAGTTTCAAATATTTTGATGTAAGGGGGTGAATGGAGGAGATAAAAGAGATAAATCGTGATACTTTTACTATACTCACTGATTTCTGTCACAGTTTTTATCATTTGTTCGATCCAGATTTTAGTCCATTCATGCAACCTTGTATGTTTCACATTTACTGTCGGTGGAGGAGCTAAATGAGGGGAGGGGGGGGGGGACTTCCGAGATATCATTATATATATATGTATATATATATATATATATTCGGGAGGTTGATACCAAATTATATAATACATATAATACCATATAATATCAGATATATGTATACATATATAATACCATACAATACCAAACATGTATTGTATTAATACCATATAATACCATATAATACCAAATTATATATATATATATATATATATATATATTTTTTTTTTTTTTTTTTTAATTCTCTTCGCCTTTTTTCACCTATTCTCTTCTCTATTATTTTTATTATCACCAAAATTATAGGTATACTGTCCATTTATAAAGACGCCCCTGTAATGGATGCATTACTTACCATTATTTTTCATGATTTATAGTGGTGACTAAATCAACCCGGTTATAGGTTCTTTAATATTACTTTCTATTGGAGCAGGTTCCTGTCCTACTCGTTTTTACTGTTATTTAATTATTATTGGCTAGAGATTATTTTTTATAACTTTAGAAAACTAAATTTTTCCGACTCTCAAACAAAGAATGATTTATTTCACAATAATGTATCGAAGCCTCGCAATAATTACAACCAAACATTAATATTTCTGTATTCAACACTGTCACCCCCCTCCCCCCGTCCACAAGTGAAAATTTTCAGGATTAGATTTCAAAAGTCCTGGACTGTATCATAATTCATTGAGTTAACTACTAATCGCTAATTTCTACCGACTTGTCCCTATCATCAATCTTTATCAATGAATAGAGCAGCAAGATATTATTGTTTTATATTTTACCTTTCCTTACACAGAATATGCATATCATACTTTACTAATAACAAGTAAATAATTTCGTTTCAATTCATACCTCCATTGTTTTTTAAATGAGGGCTGTTTACACAACTATTTTGTTTTGAGTTCAAAATTCCAATTATTCTTCTTGAATTACGGTAACGAAAATTCACAACTTGTCCATCTTCTATTTGTGATATCTTTACGACGGGTTCGCTGCTACATCTAATACAAAGAACAGAACCAAGAACTCCAGCAACATTTTGTATCAAGATGAAAAGCACTACGAAACGAGATGACGCAAAACGAAAGCTGAAATTAAACCAATGTTCAAAACAAAAAGGTTCATTGTGATCTAAATACGATGTTGGTAGTCTCATTCCTGGGTCATTTCAATGCGGAGAAGTTCTTTATTCACCTATCATTCAGAGTGTGACAAAGATAGGATGTGGAATAACTGACGCAATCACAGGTTTACGAGCGCAGCGTCGTGGAACCGTCTTCGTGGATATAGACGGGGCCCTTAAAATAGAAGATATTACCTACCTATGTGGTACAGACACTTCCATTACCTGATACAGGCTCAGCCCCTACCTTACTCCGTTTATGTTTCCGCTGCTCTGGTAAGCCACTCGCAGCGTCTTCATTAGCTATCGCCCACGAACGTCAGCGTGTGTTACCTTCCTCTCTTCGAGCCATTCTCGAAAATACGTGTTCTTTGAAAGTACATTCATAACAGTAGGGAGCAAGTTTACGCGCAGCGCGAAAGCCATCAGCTGAGCTCAAGATGCAGTGGAAGTGGGTAAATGGGTGTAGGTATGTGGTAAGAGCGTAGAAATGTAATACCGACGCAACGTCGTTTAAATTTTCAGTGTTTCGAATGTTTCAACTGTCTCTCGAAATCATTCGATTTAAAAGCGTGTGTTGTCTCCACTACCATATGCAGCCCACGTAAAGGACTGTGTATGAACTCTCGGGCACATTTGAACTTCTACTCTCTCTTTGAATGACTTCTCTACCTCTAGTGCTGAGTTTTCGGTGGTATTAACATTATATATACTTGAGTATGATATCTCGGGAGCCACTGAGTTGAAGTCTGTCTCCAAAGTACTTAGTAGGATATATTTCTTTTATCGTTCCCTACAATGACACTGTTTGGCTCTTATTCAACCACAAATACATAAATGAAATATGGAAATTTTCTGTCTTGTTCAAATGACAATACAGTGAAGCCTCGATTATCCGGGAGTGCCACGAATTATTATTATTTTTTTTTTAATTTCGAACCTTGACCTTGTTTTTTTTTTTTTGTTTGCTGTTCTTTATTTTAGTGATTTAGATGTTGAGAAAAGGTTTCTGTTGTACTGTAGGTACATACATACGTTTAAAGGTTCACATATCATGTTTTTTGTACGGTAAAACATAGTTTTTGTGCTGAAATATTTTTGTCGAGTTATCACATCATTTTTTGTCTTTTTTCGTGTTATCCTCGATTTTTGCTATCCGCGGTGCCGTTGCCACCTAAAGCCGCAGATAATGGGGGCTCTACTGTACATTCATTAACACAATCAGTTTTGAAAAAAATTATCGTAGAGTCCATGACGCAGACTTTATTTTAGTTGGAGTATTGATTACTGCCATTTTTTAAATAAATGTAGCAAGATACATGCAAGAGTTGACAATAGAACACTATGCTAACAATGTTTCCTGGTGAAATTGTGACGATACAGAGCTCGTATAATAGAAATAGTAACTTTCCATTATTTTGAGTGAAATTATTGTATTTTTAATAATGTGATGGTAAAGAGGATTAAGGGGACCCGTGCGGGAATGAGCCGCTATCGCATCAAATGAGTTTGCTTCGCCTTCATTTGGTCTGGACATAAAATTACTAAATTTTGAGTTAAGTATTACTAACATAATAGACTGTCCGCTTGTATGAAGAGTTTCTTCACTGGATCAACGTGAACCCCGTAAAAAGCTCGTCCAAGTAAAGACTCAACTTGTTCTGTTCATGACTTTAGTTACACATTATAACTTCGTTTTTATCAGATTGTATTCCAATTTTCACTACACACTCAGTACACCTTGATACAAATGTACCACACACAGTTTCCCATAACACCGACTGACAAACGTTTAGTTGATAACAGAACGTTATTATTATTTTGTTAGCGGGTTTGATTATCTGCCAGTGTTGCCGAAGGTATTTTTCGAAATTTTTCGTATCACAATTGTTCTCTGGGATTTGTTTCTAAGTACTTCTGAACTCGAGAACCGTGTACCTATAGGTTGAAAAACATGGTTTGGAGATAAGCGTAGTTTTTCGTAAGGAGTCACATCGTGACTTGACGAGCTGAAAGAGAGGGTATTTGGGGAAGCAAGTCTGAAGTGTTTACGAATGAAAAGTCGAGGCTAAATTCAATTTTACACTGTAATTATTCAGAACATATTCGCAACTGAATTTCTATCACTATATAAACAAAACCTTATGGCTAGATTAACAACCACTAATTAATGTAGTGTCGCCAAAGACACTACATTTCCTCCCTTCCAAATTAACGTCCAGGTACGCAGCGGTCCGGTGGCCTGCGACTCCTGGCAGATCGATGAAGGACGTCTGGGTGAAAAGATACTCTTCTCCTTCTGCGGGGTTGCTCATAGTTCGTGCCTTCTCCTCCATTTCCCTGTTCCCCATCGGTATGTTGTAAGTGTGACGCAGGGGTATGGTGTTCCTGTCCTCCCTCTACCCAGGGAAACTCGGACTCCAAACCTGTGCGCAAGATCCCTTTTGACTCTGTTCCAACAAACGCCTTTCGGAGCTGGTTTTGGTGGCGCCTAACGTTTCCTCTCGCAGTGTTCAAGTGGTACATAATTCTGCCGTGTTGCTTGATTATTGTAACTAATGCCCATGGCAATCCTGAGAAAAACCTCACCTGCACTTTTTCTCCAATATGGAATTTGGAACTCCCTGCATCTGGGAGGGATAATGCCTGTTTTCTTGGGGTCAGTAATGCCAAAGCTGTCCTTGGTTGTCTGCCATGTAATAATTCGGCTGGTGATTTTCCAGTCTGCCCTGGAGTGGTCCTGTAGGAAAATAGTAATATATTCAAAGCCTCTGCTTGACGAGTAGGTTGCACTGTCTGTTCTGGCGAGAGCGACTGAATTTATTCAACCCAATAAACTGATTTAGAACAGCACACAGCTTCTATATGGCCCATCTTTCCACAACGATTACAATTTGTTTTGTAATGAGGGCAGTTGTAGCGAGAGTGCTTAATGTGGCAATTGGGACACGACTTACGGTAATTTGGAACAAGTTCAGATCCATATTCAGATTTGCGACATTGTGGACTCGTTGCATGGCTCCCGTCACTTGATTCGGATGATCCTCTTGAACGAAATGGCCTGTGTTTGGAACGCCAAGATACTCCTAATGTTCGGGATATGTTTGTTGAGCCGCCTCTATCTCTAGATTTTCCTCTTGGCTTCCTATATTCTGAAGCAAGTGTGTCTACTGCGTTTGGTTGACTGACTTCATCCAATGTCTTACTATCAATAATTGACTTAGCAGCTGTAGTCGTTTCATATGTTCGAGCTATGGAGAGAACATCATTCAGTGTTGGGTTTGTCATTTGTAAGGCACGCGTTCTTACATGGTCATGAGGAGTCTGCAGAATTAGTACGTCACGTATACTGTCATCAACCAATGACTGGTTACACCCTTCCTTAGGGCACATAAAATTACACTCCCTAGCAATCCCTCTTAACTCTGCTAACCATTCTCCGTAAGTTTGATTAGCCTTCATTTGAGATCTGTAAAACTGGAAACGTGCTGCTAATATGTGTGCTCCTTCTGTGTAATACTCTTTTAATTTGCTAATTAGATCCATATAAGATTGGTCAGTAACATCTCCGACTCCAAACAACTTCTGAAGTAAAGAAAAAGTCTCTACTCCCACCCAAGAGAGAAAATATGCTCTCTTTTTCTCGTCACTTGTGACGTTATAAGCTTTGAAATGCTGTTGTAGTCGTAACTGATACGATTCCCATTTTTCATTGCTCGAATAGAATTCCGGGAAAGCTGGCACAAATGTCTGTAAGTTGGAGGGCTCACTCCCGTCAGAATGTCTTTGCAGTAATGTGCTCATCATTCGCGTTTGCAGTTCGAAGAACTGTCTCATGCATTCTTGAAATTCTTCAGGAGATTGGCCTCCTGCTTGAGCCATTTTTTCGTCGCCAGTGAAGTGTTTACGAATGAAAAGTCGAGGCTAAATTCAATTTTACACTGTAATTATTCAGAACATATTCGCAACTGAATTTCTATCACTATATAGACAAAACCTTATGGCTAGATTAACAACCATTAATTAATGTAGTGTCGCCAAAGACACTACAAAGTCAGCTGGTAGAATTAGTTGGCCGTGTATGTGCCCCACCCTCCCACCCTAGTGAGCGACACCTGACCAACCTGTAAGTGTCACTTTTCTGGCATGGGAACAAGAGAGTATTCAACCTCAACCTACTCTGTGGCTGATTGGGGAACCTTGTTTGCCTGTTTCAGATTGCCTCCACTCTAAAGAGTGGATATTTGAGGAATCCAGTCAGCAGGTTATGGGTAGAATTAGTTAGCTGTTAGTGTGATCCCCCCCCTAGTGTGTGACACTTGACCAACCTGTAACAGGTCACTTTTCTGACATGGGAACAGGAGCGTTTTCAACTCTAACCTATTCTAGTGGCTGATTAGGGAACCTTGTTCGCCTGTTCCAGAGAATGGGTATTTGTTGAAGCTAGTCAGCTGATTATGGGTAGTATTAGTTGACTGTGTGAGTGAAACACCACGCGAAGATCACATGAAGATGAATTTGAAGAGCGGGTGGGTGAACCAGCCTAGGCTTCCTGATTAGCTTGATAAATATCACTAATCGTTCAAAGTATAGAAGTGTATACGTGTATACCAAAATTTTTAGCAGAATCTTTAGTTTTTTTCAGTCCGGAAAACTCAAAATCAGTTTGTTGACTGATTTTCACTCTACTGGTCCCCTTTACCATGAATTGTTAATTCAGAGCGAATTTACAATTTCTGATGACAAACAATGATTAAATTCAAAATATTCACTTCATTAATCTGAGATGAAAAATATTTAAATCACAGTAAATGTTTACCAAAATTATTTAGAAATTTACAAAACAATTTTTGATCAAAACCAAACCGTTATCCGCTCAATTCTACATAAATCTAACTTTTATAAACAATGTGTTGGTGAAATTCAACAACCACCGTGTGAGTTCTGTCAATATCAGCTTTCGTAGGTTAAATAAATAACTCTCAAGTGGATATGGTACGTAGTCTTCCTTGGATTTTAATCATGATCGAGTACTTCATTCACAACGATACAGGATAATCAATAGGAAATTCAGATGGATTTTGATTGTATCACGGTGGTCAGGGTACTGTTGCACGTATGTGCATACGCAGTGTCTACCGATGATTCGAAAGTAATGAGGGAATCAAATATCTATCTATATTCTAGATCAACTAGATCTATATTAACTAGATTATTAATTAGATTATTTATTTAAACTAGTTAGACTTTAGTTAGACTAGTTAGACTTTGTTAGACTAGTTAGTTTAGTTTAGTTAGTTTAGTTTAGTTTAGTTTAGTTTAGTTTAGTTTAGTTTAGTTTAGTTTAGTTTAGTTTAGTTTAGTTTAGTTTAGTTTAGTTTAGTTTAGTTTAGTTTAGTTAGTTAGTTTAGTTTAGTTTAGTTTTATTAGTTAGTTTAGTAGTTTAGTTTTAGTAGTTTAGTAGTTAGTTTTAGTATTTTAGTAGTTTAGTTTAGTTTAGTTAGTTTAGTTAGTTTAGTTAGTTTAGTTAGTTTAGTTAGTTTAGTTAGTTTAGTTAGTTTAGTTAGTTTAGTTAGTTTAGTTAGTTTAGTTAGTTTAGTTAGTTTAGTTAGTTTAGTTAGTTTAGTTAGTTTAGTTAGTTTAGTTAGTTTAGTTAGTTTAGTTAGTTTAGTTAGTTTAGTTAGTTTAGTTAGTTTAGTTAGTTTAGTTAGTTTAGTTAGTTTAGTTAGTTTAGTTAGTTTAGTTAGTTTAGTTAGTTTAGTTAGTTTAGTTAGTTTAGTTAGTTTAGTTAGTTTAGTTAGTTTAGTTAGTTTAGTTAGTTTAGTTAGTTTAGTTAGTTTAGTTAGTTTAGTTAGTTTAGTTAGTTTAGTTAGTTTAGTTAGTTTAGTTAGTTTAGTTAGTTTAGTTAGTTTAGTTAGTTTAGTTAGTTTAGTTAGTTTAGTTAGTTTAGTTAGTTTAGTTAGTTTAGTTAGTTTAGTTAGTTTAGTTAGTTAGTTTAGTTAGTTTAGTTAGTTTAGTTAGTTTAGTTAGTTTAGTTAGTTTAGTTAGTTTAGTTAGTTTAGTTAGTTTAGTTAGTTTAGTTAGTTTAGTTAGTTTAGTTAGTTTAGTTAGTTTAGTTAGTTTAGTTAGTTTAGTTAGTTTAGTTAGTTTAGTTAGTTTAGTTAGTTTAGTTAGTTTAGTTAGTTTAGTTAGTTTAGTTAGTTTAGTTAGTTTAGTTAGTTTAGTTAGTTTAGTTAGGTTAGTTTAGTTAGTTTAGTTAGTTTAGTTAGTTTAGTTAGTTTAGTTAGTTTAGTTAGTTTAGTTTAGTTTAGTTTTATTAGTTAGTTTAGTTAGTTTAGTTAGTTTAGTTAGTTTAGTTAGTTTAGTTAGTTTAGTTAGTTTAGTTAGTTTAGTTAGTTTAGTTAGTTTAGTTAGTTTAGTTAGTTTAGTTAGTTTAGTTAGTTTAGTTAGTTTAGTTAGTTTTTAGTTAGTTTAGTTAGTTTAGTTAGTTTAGTTAGTTTAGTTAGTTTAGTTAGTTTAGTTAGTTTAGTTAGTTTAGTTAGTTTAGTTAGTTTAGTTAGTTTAGTTAGTTTAGTTAGTTTAGTTAGTTTAGTTAGTTTAGTTAGTTTAGTTAGTTTAGTTAGTTTAGTTAGTTTAGTTAGTTTAGTTAGTTTAGTTAGTTTAGTTAGTTTAGTTAGTTTAGTTTAGTTTAGTTTAGTTTAGTTTAGTTAGACTAGTTAGACTTAGTTAGACTAGTTAGACTTTAGATTAATTAGTTAAACTAGATTAATTAATTAACTAGATTAACTAGATTTTATTAACTAGATTATTAACTAGATTAAAGACTATTAACTAGATCTATATTCTAGATCAACTAGATCTATCTATATTCTAGATCAACTAGAAGGAAATCAACTAGATGTGATCTTGTCGTTATCACACAATGCTAGAAGGGGCTCGGCATATTTGGCTGGTTTCGTTCGGCGATCGAACTTCCTTGAACATCACCTACGACGACTCTCCAGGCTAGATGAGAAAGGTCTTCTTAGTTCAATCCCTAACAATCTTTTTCCGGTGACGTCGCCTGGTAATCTCATTGTTTTCGAATCATCGTTAAATGCTGCCCATACCCTGCCCACCGTGATAGAAGCGAAATCCATTTGAACCGCCAAGTACACATTATAACGATCCGGGACCTCCATAGATGACATCCTACGACATAGATTCCGAATAGGTTCAGTTTAATTTTTTTCCAGAATACGTTGCCCTGTCATTTCGCATCCCTCAATGCCAGCTGTTTTTATGGCCGGTTATGGTAATGGTTGAGGAAGTAGACCTGAGTACAAATGTATTTTCAAGCCAAAAAAATCACAACAACTAGGAATATTAAGTTTATTTTTCACCTCCCAATGTTTTCGAACAGACGACGAAGTCTAGTTTATTATTTTCAATAATTAATATTTTTACCAGACAAACAAAACACATGACCAGCACACATAGGAAACAGCTGATCTACCTTCTCCAAACATCCGCTAGGGTGGGCTGGCGTCGTTTCATCAATCATTCCCCAGCCAGAAATCCGACCTGTATTAGGTAGGTAAGGTGTCACACCCAAGGGTGGGAGGGTTGGTGGTGTCAAAATTTGCCATTTAGAAACTACGCAATGACATAATTGTTTATGTATCACATCCTGAACTAAGTAGATAGGTGTGGGTACTACGATTTGGTAAGTGTCTAGGATTATAAAAACCTCTTCCTTGGCAACATACTAAAGCAACCAAATGATTTTGGGTTTATTATTTTCACTGACTTGAGAGCTGCTCTAAACGTGCCAAAATCGATACCTAGTAATCTT
The DNA here is from genome assembly GCA_030762985.1 of Adelphocoris suturalis. NCBI lineage: Eukaryota > Metazoa > Arthropoda > Insecta > Hemiptera > Miridae > Adelphocoris > Adelphocoris suturalis. Next base: position 34,473,057 of record CM061045.1, read on the forward strand.
TAGAAATGACGCAGTTGCAGGTGTGCCATTGAGGTGTCGTTGATGTGTGAACTAAGTGAATTATGTGTCTTGTCGTTGTTGCGTCTTGGAAGGTCGTTGAAGTGTGGCCTGGCTATATATATGAAAACAGCCCTTGTCGCGAACGCAAATTTATTTACATAGCTCAATTTTTTATTGATTTCAATTTATATTCGTTTCAATTTGAACAATAAATTAATTTATTTGGTTTTTCAATTTTATCCTCAAACGTTATGGTTAAATGGTATAGCCTTTCGTCCTTTCAAAAGAGAGATTTCGTTCTTCCTGTACGATTTTCCCCCGTTAACGTGTAGAGTAGCGTCTAGAGCAAGCTATTGCAGATGCTAGCACTTCGCGTATTCCTACACGTAGGTATTATTACACATATGTTCACTACTAACCAAACGCTATCGTCAAGCTATTAAAAAAAAAAAAAATAGTATTCGCCAGCGCATATTTCGTTGAAAACATCGGTTCTCGCTGATCACCATAGTTAAGCAACATTGGGCTTGGTTAGTACTTGGATGGGTGACCGTCCGGGAGCCAATTTTTCATCTACCTATATCATGTTTACTCAATCAGGCCTCGTAGAATAGTTCGTTTTGAGTGCCTTCCCTGCTTTATCAAATGGTCATTTCCAAGATCTGAGAAGATACCTAGCACAAATTCTACTACCACCTACTCAATTAGTTATTGGATTGAAAACAGCTTTAATATAAAATCTTATTATTTAAACACGAACCTGATCGTTGTCTGAATCTTTATGCTGGTAGGTACAACTTTGTAGTAGGAAACGTACTAGCGAATGCCCAACGGCCCAAACGGGTGAGTGGAGCGTGGGGTAATCACAACACCTGGAATACCCCAAGATAAAGTAAGGACCCACAGTCTACCAACTCATGTGTGGACCTCTTAGCCTACCCACTCACCAACTCCTATCTCTCACCTACTCGCGGTGGGCCCTGTTACGCTGAGCAACCTTCTATGAGAGTCTTCCTTGAGGGGACAGGATGGGAGGTCAGCAAGCTGACGAGAGAGGGGGGATACCCAACCCAAGGTGGAACAGCATACGCCGATGGGTGCATGGCCGAAGGGAGTTCGGTCGTAAGTATGCGGACTCTGAGCACCGGGCGACCCTCAGTTTCAACCCCTAGCCTTCCCCCGGCATGCGGGGCTCTGCCGGTGGGTGACCGCCGATCCCTAGCTTATCGTGGGAACAATATGGAAACAAATAAAATTATTATAGTAGAAGAAGGAGAAAGCAGTGCCGTGTGTAGTTGGTCGGCGAAGGAGGAGGAAAAATGGCGAGATCTGCAGGTGTTAGAGGAGCAGACTCGGGATAACCTACAGGACATGAAGGAGCAAATCAAGAAGATGCTCGACTATGCAAAGACTAAGAAGAACATGAACCTGGTCATCAGGAAAGGGCTATCGAAGCTGGTTGATTTGCATGAGTCTCTGTCCTCGCTTGCACTCAAGAGGAAAGGCGTGGAGCATAGGCTGAAGGAGAGGATGAAAGGGGCCTACAAAGAGTCCCCAACAAAAGAGAAGGGAAAGAGCTCCTCAAAAAGGGGAAGGGGGAGCGATGACGGAGATGACAACCTCACTGACTCCTATACCGATGCCACATACAAGGACTCAGACTCGACGTCTGGCGCTGCTGGATTGTGGAAGCATGTGGACAGGGAGGCCAAAAAACTGAAGAAAGAGGAGAGAAGAGAGCCAAGAAACGACGCCAAGGAGCAGAGGAGAAGGCAGGATGAAGCGCGGAAAAAGGAGGCAGTGGAGAAGAAACGACAGCAGGAGGCAAAGAGGAAGAAAGAGGAGGAAGACAAGAAGACGAGCCGCCCAAAGGAGAAGAAAAAGCCGCTGAGGTGGGCAGACAAGAGGCCAGATGCTCTGGTCATCAAGGTCTCCGAAGCCCTGTCTTACACTGAGGTGCTTCGCAAGCTGAAAGCCCAGGTAAAACCAGAGGAGTCGGGCACAGAACTGACGGCAATAAGGAAAACCAGGAAGGGAGATGTTCTAATAGAGTTAGCGGCTGGATGCAAAATCAAAGAAGATTTCAGAAAAGCAGTAACAGCAGCAGTAGGGGAGGACAACTTGGCAAAAGAGCTCTCTCCACAGATCTCTCTGGAGGTGAGGGACCTTGATGAGTTAACCACCGAGGAGGAGGTTAAGACAGCGTTGGAGGCCTTATGGGGTGGGGCTAGAGGTGATGTGAACATCACCATTCTTCCCCCAAACACCAGGAACCAGAAGCTGGCAGTCGTTGAGCTGAGCGTACAGGATGCAGAACCGATACTGGCCATTGGGAAGGTGAAGATTGGATGGGTCAACTGCAGGATTCGGGTCCGCGCCCAAGTCTCCAGGTGCTTTAGGTGCCATGGTTATGGGCACTTGGCAAAGGTCTGTAAAGGGGCGGACAGAGGCCTGAAGTGTTTCCAGTGTGGGGGAGAAGGCCACAAGAAGGCGGAATGCACTCAGGCGGAGAAATGCGTTCTGTGCGAGGAGTTGGGAGTCTCGGCAAACCATAAGTCCGGACGGAAAGTTTGTACTGCCTACCGGAGGGCACTGGAGGAGGCGAAGAAAAACCTGCGATGACCAGGGTCTTGCAGATTAACCTAGGGCGTGGTCAGGCAGCGGCTGCTCTACTGGAACAGATGGTTTATGAAAAGAAGGCCGACATTATCATCATCTCTGAGCAGTATGCAAATAAGGCGGGACCAGAGTGGTGCACCGACCAGACGGGTTATGCAGCCATATGGTGTGCGAATCGACAGATTATGGCCACGGCATCAGGAGGGGGTCCAGGGTACACATGGATAAATACTCGGGGAATAACCTTTTTTAGCTGCTATCTTTCCCCAAATGACCTTATCGGGGATTTTGAGTGTAAGTTGGCTGGAATTGAAGATGCTGTCAGGAACACTGGAGGGCCGGTCCTGGTGGCGGGGGACTTCAATAGCAAAGCCATAGAATGGGGGATGCCAGCCACTGATGGAAGAGGGCAGAGGGTCCTTGATATGGCAGCCAGACTGGGACTCGTGATTGTGAATGAAGGAAACACCCCAACCTTCCGGAGGGCAGGGTGCAGGGGAACCATCCCGGACATAACCATGGTCACAGAAGCGCTTGGGGCAGAGATCAGAAGCTGGCGAGTCCTGGAGGATTACTCAGCCAGCGACCATCAGTACATTGAGTACCACATAGGAGCTAGTGAGCAACGGCAGGCTAGGAAAACTCCTGTCTGCTGGAATGTAGAAAGGCTGGACAGAGAGCTGTTTGACACCATGCTAGAAATGGGTAAGGGTGCCCTGCAAGGCATACAGAGGAGATCAATGGGAGGCCCGGTGGCCCTGCTGTTGGTAACCGCAACCATGGGCCTTCTCACCAGGGCTTGTGAGGCTGCTATGCCCAGGAAGAGGGCCATGAGAGACCGACGTCCAGCTTACTGGTGGAACAATGATATCTCAGAGCTTAGAAAGAGCTGCTTTCGAGTGAGGAGACTTGCCCAGCGCGCCCGCAGGAGACCCTCAGACTTTGAAGCTTTAACGGAGCAGTATAAAACCCTGAGAAAAGCTCTAAAAAACGCCATCTCAAGGAGCAAGGCAAAGAAGTGGAAGGAACTCTGTGACGAGGTGGAGAGTGACCCGTGGGGGCTGGGCTACAAAATCGTCTTACAGAAGCTGCGAGGCATGGACCCTACAGCCGACATGCCAACGGAAGTGAAGGAGAGGATAGTGGATGAGCTCTTTCCTCCCCACGAGACGAGCGAGCGAGTGACACCGGAGGTACCACCCGACGCGATACCGTTGTTCACCAGGAAGGAATTGCAGGAAGCTATAAAGAAGATGAAAAATAAAAGAGCACCAGGCAACGACCGCATCCCAGTCGAGATCTTGAAGATCGTGGCTCAGTCACACCATGAATTGCTGCTGGAAATGTTCAACGCCTGCTTGATGGAGGGCATCTTCCCAGGGCAATGGAAGGTAGCGAGGCTGGTGTTGATTGGGAAGGGGAAGGGTGACCCAAACACTGCCTCAGCGCACAGGCCATTGTGCATGCTCGACACAACTGGAAAGCTTCTTGAGAAAATGCTAAAGCAGAGGCTGCTGTCAGCCATTTCAGATAGCGGAGGGCTTTCCCCAAGGCAGTACGGTTTTATCCCTGGAAGATCCACAATAGATGCAGTTCGTGAAGTGGTAAACGCAGCAAAAGCCACGCAGACAGGTAACCACCGATCCAGGAATTTATGCATGGCAGTTATGCTGGACGTAAGGAATGCCTTTAATTCAGCCAGGTGGGATGACATCTTGAGCGCCTTGGCCAATAGATTCCACACACCAGCGTACCTCTACCGTGTGATCCAGGATTACTTGGCAGACCGCTGGCTCGTGTATGAAACCCAAGACGGGCCAAAAAAGAAGAAAATAACATCAGGGGCAGCACAGGGATCAGTACTAGGCCCTGACCTGTGGAACACCAACTATGACGATGTGCTGCGCATAGAAATGCCCACTGGGGCTTTTCTGGTGGGGTATGCGGACGACCTAGTGGCAGTTCTAACTGCACGCACGGTAGAGGAGCTACAGCTACTGCTAAATGGGACCATGAGGCGGATTCAGGAGTGGATGGAGTCAAGGTCGTTATCTCTGGCCGTCCACAAGACAGAGGCCGTCTTGCTGACTACAAAGCGGGTTGAGAGAGCAGTCCCGATGAACATTGGTGGCCAAACCATCACGACATTGCCTGCAGCAAGATATCTGGGGGTGATGCTTGATACGAAGCTGACATTCTGGGAGCACATCCGCAAGACGACGGACAAGGCAGCAGCGGTAGTGGGTAAGCTGGGCAGACTTATGTCGAATGTCGGGGGCCCATCGCCCATCAAGCGGAAGCTCCTCATGAGAACAACAGAAGCTATACTGCTGTATGGAGCCGAGGTGTGGGGTGACTCAATGCGATTTGCAAAGTATCGATTGAAGATGGAGTCGGTACAGAGACGTGGCGCGCTGCGAATATGCAGCTCGTACCGCACAGTATCAGCCCCCGCCGTGCAGGTCATTGCAGGGGTAATCCCAATAGACCTCCTGGTGGATGAAAAAATGAGGATTTATCTCCGCAGAGGCGAAGATGGAACAAGAGGAGTGAAGGAGGAGGAGAGAGAGGAGACCCTTCAAAGGTGGCAGTCCAGATGGCACTGCGAGACGAGAGCCCGATGGACCCACAGGTTAATTAGAACTGTTCGGGAATGGACGGAAAGGAAACACGGGGACGTTAGTTATTACCTAACCCAATTTCTAACGGGCCATGGGTATTTCCGGTGTTTCCTACGGAAGATTGGTAAGACGCAGGCCGATCAGTGCGTATACTGCTGGGAGGAGGAGGACTCAGTTGAGCACACATTTTTTGTATGCCCGAAGTGGGCGCGACTGCGAGATGACCTTGCGCAGAAGCTAGGAGGTTTTACCCCTGAAACTGTTGTCGGAAAGATGATCCAGAGAAAGGAGTATTGGGACGATGTCCATGCATTTGTCCGGGAAATACTCAAAGACAAAGAGATGAATAGACAGTGGGAAGGAGAAGACTAATGGAAAGAGGATGAGATCGGAAGGAAAGACAGAAACAGCAGAGAAGCCTACTTAGGCTAGAAATGGAAGCCACCCTGAAGTAAACCAAACCGGAGTCCCAGGGTGGCCCCAATGAGCGAAAGAGGTTAGGGTTTTAGTCGGTAGGGGCCTGGTACGAAGATCGATTACGTGCAGAGACATGTAAAAACCAGGTCGAGTCCGACACCCTGAGCCGTCCATCCTCAGGTTTGCGAAAATGCATTTCCCTCTTCCCTCTTACAAATAAAAAAAAAAAAAAAAAAAAAAAAAAAAAAGTACTTGGATGGGTGACCGTCCGGGAGCGCCGCAATTTTGGCATCTTTATATTTTGTCTCATCAGCCAATTTTTCATCTACCTATATCATGTTTACTCAATCAGGCCTCGTAGAATAGTTCGTTTTGAGTGCCTTCCCTGCTTTATCAAATGGTCATTTCCAAGATCTGAGAAGATACCTAGCACAAATTCTACTACCACCTACTCAATTAGTTATTGGATTGAAAACAGCTTTAATATAAAATCTTATTATTTAAACACGAACCTGATCGTTGTCTGAATCTTTATGCTGGTAGGTACAACTTTGTAGTAGGAAACGTACTAGCGAATGCTTACGGAGAATAGGTATCTACTTGAAAATCGGAAAAGTATCAACGACTAAATTTACTCCCAAGTAGGTTAACCAGGATATCTGGATGTCGGACGAAGTAGGTACTTTGTTCATATAATCAACAGAATTTGATTTAATAATACAATTATTATATTTATCACAGGTTTTTACTTTTTTCGACTAGGTAGGTAATTGTGGAAGGGAAATGTTATTAGACGACAGTCAGAGGGAGAATGAATAGGTACCTAACCTATATTCCTAAAATTGTGGTCACCTTTGCGTCAGGTTATTGTGACTACGCGTGGGACGGGATTCCAACGAAAGCATTTTTCCCCTCTACGTGTAGGTAGGCCTCTTTCCCGTACACGCGTAGTTCTAAGCGTTGACGAGTGAATTCGCTCATGCGCAGTTGGTATTTCAGTCTTCTCGCGAACACGGGTAGAGAATTACGGGAAGAACAAAACCTCTCTAATAACCGGTTGTTGGGTTTCACCATAATAGTAGGAATCGCAATCCTGACAATTCAATTACATTTACAGCCTGGACATAACCTACACTCAGTACAATATAAGGGAATACCGGCATGTCTCTGTTTAAAAAGTAGAAGAAGCCTATGGCTATAATTTGAAGAAATTGTTAAAACAATGGATTGAGCTCAAGAAGAAAGCCTGCTCCCTACAGCTTGAGGATATATTCTTTGAAGAGTGCAAGAAGTGGTCACTTATCCCCAAACATATAGAGAAATCCACAAGGAATATCAACAGCTTGGCTTTATTTGAAAATTGTCACCATAATACTAAGTTATCTATTCTTAGTAACAATTGGGTTTGTTGCACAACTATACTAGAATTGGGAACGAAGAAGAAAGAATCTCACAAATCAGTTGGTCATAATGACCTGGGCAGCGTAGACAAAATTTTTTTACAAAACTCCCTTCAAAGGCACACCATTAAATTGAAAAATAAACGAATAAATTTAAAAAAAAGTGGAGAGGATGCACAGGTTTAGGCGACACCGGCTCTAGAGATGAGGGAAGTTGCAGAAAGATTATGAGGAAGAGTGAGATGAAAGGAAGTGCCCCTACAAAAATAAAAACCAATTCAAGTAAGAACTCCTCAGGCCGCGGGTAGTGATACAACGGAGCACACCCGCCGAGATGCCCAACTCGAGTAACACCACGTCATAACATGGTCGTGGCCATTACTCCGATGTTGTAGGTCGCCACTCTTTTTAGCTCGAAAATCCTGCCATACTTATTTTTCTTAGCCTGCCTGGTCTGATCCATGTCCACACTGCCACTGCCTGAACATCCAGAATTATCACAGAACCATTGGGCTTAACAGCAATGATATTTGTCTTCTTGCCCCAGTCACTCGGCATGTGATATAGTCTCCCCTCTTGACATTCCAACCACTGGATGACAAAGCACTCGCTTTGATCTGCTTGGCAACCGCATCATGACAGAGAATGCGGCCACCGTGAGTATGAGGAAACTGCTGCACCACATGATACAGATTCTCATTTTTACCCCAACAGGCACGGCAAAGGAGTGTCCACTGTCCCCCAACTACTCCTTGAACACCTCGCGGACGTGGCTAAAGTGGCCACTGGGACAGTGTGGGTATGGCAGTAGTCATGGGCCCCAATGCCCTCTGAAGCCCATTCAGAGCACTATCAAAGTTCTTTACCATCTACTGACTCATGCAGTTCAGCAGCAAACTCAGCAGATGAGCTGGGTTTTGGAGCATTTGTTGTTGGTGGGCATAAAGATGGGATGCTAGATGAGAGAGAGACAATACCGAGCCCACCAGCCTTGACTGTTACATGAATATAGGCACTTGGGACGCCATGTGGGAGCCCTAGCCAGGAGCGCACAGCTGAGTGAACTTGGCGATCAAACTCAAGCAACCATAAGTTAGCTTGGCAGTAAGTAACTGCGGAGGAGGCACAGCTTCTACTGTGGCTTCAATGAAGCCTTGATGATACGAGCTAGAGCATCACCAAGATCCACACGGCTTGCAGCAATGGTAGCCACTCCAAGGAAGTCGAATCCAAGGTACTGCCAAACCTCCAGCATAAATCGGGACAAAACACTCCTCATCCATCACTTTCACCTGATGCTGACGACCCAACGGGACCAAGGAGACCTTCCCACACATATCTGAGATAACCACTAAACCGATCCTGGCTAGCTGCTCAGCAAAGGCATTGAGGAAGAACTGCAAGCCCTCTAGGGTTCCAGCAAATAGTGGGACATCTTCGGCAATGGCCAATGCACCTACTTACGCCCCAGGGGTGAGATCAAACAGTATTTCAGCTGGCAGCTTACCCAAGGCCATATCACGTTATACATTAGTGGCGACAGAGGATCCCCCTGGTGTACCCCGGGCCCAATGAGAACATCTAGCCTCGTGCTTCAAGGACCGTCACGCCTTCATGGTACAGGTAGGCCACATACTCAATTAAATGAGCAGGTGCCCCGACACCACAAAGACAATCAGACAGGGCAAAATGGCTCACAGTGTCAGATGACTTAGAGACGTCCAGAGGGGCAAGATGGAGCTGCTATTTCTTAATGCGGGCCAGCAAAATGACAGTTTGGAGAACTGTTAGGTACTCTACAAATCAAGATGCCCGAATCATTTGGAAGTGGCAGAAGACTACAGAGGGTAGTGGCAGAGGTATCGGACGGTAGCCTCCAGGCCCACTTGACCCTTTTTTTGGAATGAAAGTTGTCCAAGCACGGGCTAACGCTTTCAGGAGTCTTCCTGATAGAAGCAACAGGTTTAGGATGAGCAGCTTAACCTTGGTACTTTGTTCCAGCATCAGGCAGAACACCATCAGGTCCAGTAGAAGTGGAGTTTTGGAACGGCACTTATATTGGACTTTTAACAGAACTTTGTGTATGTGTTGAAGCATCAGTGTGTACATAATGCATAGAAAGGAATCCCTGGCGGAAGCTGGGGTTACCACCAGCTCACCAGGGTTGTGGCTGCGTGCACTCTAGGGTGGCTACCAATAGTCCGCAAACTCCTGGAGAGGGGGCGAAACTTGCTCATCCCCAGCTCCTTCCAGTACCTCCACAGCTACATAAGCCGGATGCTTCCTCCAAAACTTCTGGACCTGCTGGTATTCCCGCGTTCTTGCTTGCTGAGCTACTCTGCAACCTCCACGAGGCACCAACGTCGAAGGAACCCCTCCCTGATGCCCTGCCACGGTCGCTTCCTCAACGCATGGGAAGATTTTCTTTACATTGGCCACACCCTCATCCTCCAAGCCATCAGGGCCCTCAACAACCCACCACACCAGATCCTGCAGGTAGGGAGTCTCGTAGCCTTCAATATGGCTTTTTTTTTTTTTTTTTTTTTTTAAATTGTAAACTCCCTTCAAAGGTGGAGGCACACCGTTAACTCTAGAAAATGGATAAAAGGAGTGGGGAGGAAGCCCATGTATACCCGACGCCAGCTATAGGGATGAGCGAAGTTGGAGAAGGATGAGGAGGAAGAGTGGGGTGAAAGGAAGTGCCCCTATAAAATGACCACCAGTTCAATTAAGATCCCCTCAGGACGCGGGTGGTGGTACCATGGAGCAGTCCCATCATGAGGCCCATCTCGAATAACTCCGAGGCACTTTGCTGCATCACACCCCGCGCCATGACACACACACACGCACTCACACCTATGGTTTTTTCACGGATTCGGTCTTTGAATTGTCTGAAACGGATCTGTATGTGGTTATATTTTTCGCACGCGTGGGTTGTTCCCTAACCTCCTGGATCAATTCCAATAGGTCGTCCTTCAATTGACAAAGGGTAGCTTTAGAGGAACTTCCTAAAAATGAAAAAGCGAGAGAGTCATATCATTCTCGCGCTTTAAATGCCTTATGTACTATGTTTAGACTAAGTTTATGTATTAAATTTATTTACACTAAAGATTTAGGTTTTGTACCGTAGGTTTATTTTATTTGAGTTTCTCAGCCACAAAACTATTGATTTATTATATTGTAAGCTGTGCTCCGGAGGTAATGGTAGAATGGTTGGCTGACAAGAACTATATATGACATGACGCTACATTACTATTGATTAATATTGAAATGACAATACTAGATATTATTAATAAGCACATTACTTTGAGGGGGTGGCGCGTCGTCCTAGACAGCTTCCGGTAGTTTTGCTGCCACCAAAAGCAGACCTGAGCCTTCGGTAGATATAGCGGAGGGGAAGAGAACAAACCTGAACGTTCACTTGAAAGTTACTGCAAATGCTAAGATAAGTATTGCATAAGACTCGAACTGAAGGTTTGTTACGGTGTGCAATCATGCCTGAAGGGCAGTTAGCAAAGTTAACTCTGGAACTGAAGGTTCCCTATATTTGTTAAGGCAAATGTACCTAGACCAGGAGTAACGGGAAAGAGTCAAGGAAACACAAAATACGTGTCGAATGTGTCATGTAATGAATGTTTAAGTGCACATGTGAAATAATATAAAGTATGTGGAATGGGTCATCAAATACTTCGAGATCAACAAATTAGGAACGTTATGGTTGTTTGGAGTTGTTACACAATGTAGTTATTTTATGAACCACCAAAACGCTACGCTTATTACTATAAGAACTCATATTTATACTTTCGTTATCAATGTTACTAGCTGACTTTAACAAGGTTTAAAGGTCAAACGTATATCTAAAAACAACTAATAACTCACCAATTCCATTCTAACTGCTACTATTCACCACTCTATGACTATCTAAATCAGTATATATGTCACCCTTGCTTCTACACAATCATCATCTATAACACCCATTGTTATTAATAATTAACTACCTTTTTCTAACTTTTTGACTAATAGCCTCATTTCACTACCTAAGTATTTTTACTTACTACTTATTTTTCTCCTCGTGTGGCCTGTAATGTCTTGTATATAATTGAAAATGTAGAATCCAGATATGATATCCTCCGACTGTAGATGGGGAGCAGACCCAAACATTCCTCTACTTTTCTATCACACCATAAAAGGTGTTGGACTATGGGGCAGTACTGTATGGCCAAGCTTCTTGGTCTACGTTGATACCGATCGAAGTGCCTTTGGTCCTGTATTAGTTATCTACCTTCGACACCTATGGAGGTGATGAAGGGCGATACATAGGAAATACATACAGCGCTTAGCAGGAAACTGATCTCTGGTAGGTCGCTTCTGAGAGCTATTGAATCTAATGAGGAACTGTTTTCAAGAATCCTTGAGGTTTCTGTGAAATGCCTCTCAAGCCAATATTGGTAGAAGAAAATAATCCCACCAACACGCACTAGCTTCATTTCTCTCACCCTTAAGTTGATATCATCCCAGGTAAGCCAAAAACTCCCAGTAGTTTTGGTTTTTTACCCAAGAGGAGAACAGTTATAGGAGAGCCTGTTAATAGAATATTCTCTGCATGCATTGATGAACACTGGCCAGGATGTCACCTAATCGTCACACACGGCTCCAAATGGGATAATTATGGGTATTATGAATATCATATGTGATATTATGTGGGTTCAGCATTTTATGATGCTACTTTGGATTACCGAGCAATGCTCAGATCTACAGAATGGGCTTCCACCTATTCGGCTGAGCTAGTAGGTTGGTTGGAGTCACTCTGGTATGCGCAAAGTTTGACATCTTCGAAGGTGGTCGTACTTACCGATAGTGAAAGCTCAATTGAGAAAATCTAAAATATCGGCTATAAGCCAACCACTAACCACCTCATTCATGCAGCGAGAGAGACACTGCTTTCGATGTGGGTGAAAGCTCATTCTGGGATCCAAGGGAATGAGATCGTGGATGTACTTGCAAAACAAGCAGCTTACAGGCAGCATCGTGTCGTTTCTGGCTAGATGAAACCAACAATTCACCTCGCTATCCACCGGCAGATATTATAAGTCTCTACAATCACAGATCTCTCGAAACCCATGGTTTAAAAATGCATCCCAATCTAAAGACATGGTACGAATCATCTGTAGGTTAAGAGCCAATACAGCCCTTTGTGGGGAGACTAAGCTCAAAATAAACATAGCATGCACTGGAAGATGTGAAAGGTGCCACGCAGAAATAGAAGACTCAACCACATAATCCTAGAATGCGCACAGCTCCATGGCAACAGTAACCAAATGTTCAATAAGCTGGCCCATTTGCTTCAACAACCATTTTATTTACCACACATGCTGCAGTCTTCCTAGAAGTTTTTAAAGTTTTGTATTCATTCATTACAGGAAGTGAACTCAATTTATAATTTAATAATAGAACGTTGAAGAAATTTGAGTAATTGACTTTATTATGTTTATATTTCAATGTATTTTTCTCTGTGTCTGTATGGAATATTTGGTTTAAAGAATAGGTAGCATAAATGTCACGGAGCTATTCACGTTAAATGGACCACCCTGTATAATATTCTATTATGCATTAGTTTTATTGATCTGTACAACCAAATTATGGATAAAAACTACGAGCCACGCCAGCTTGGCAGTATATTTTTCATATTCAAGCTACATAAAATGTATCAAGTGTTGTTTGTACAGCTAAGCAATGACTTACGCCCCCCTGCCTTCCCTAGCGCCCGATAAATCCTACCCTCCCCTGCCGCGATAGATTAATCGAAGGTGGCTGGTGCCTAAGGGGTGTATACTGTACGAGAAAATAACAAGAAAAGAACAGGAAAGGTGCAGGAAAAATGTGTGAAGCTCGGGAAGAGATGGAGAAGGCTAATGAGCACATCACTACGTGACAAATAGAGGATGATATGTTTTTGTCCAACGAGGTGTCTGCTTCGCCAACGGCTCTGCGACGCACTGATATAACCCCCCTCCAAGGAGACATGAGGTAATATGTTTGTCTTTCTATTGGAACAAAACATACCTAATTTAACGAGCAGCGTCATCTCAATTCTCATAGGTCAACCATAACTAATTACTTTACAAATGATAAGGGGCAATAAAAGAATAGTGGCGGTTTTTCGTATTATGGTATGTAACCTACTGCGATATGACCCAACTTGTCGACGACGACTCAAGGTTGTTCCGCCATAAATATCAATTTAGAAGCCCTCTTAATCATTTCCCTCTCTCACTCTTCACGACTTGACTTGTAGATCTCAAAATTGCTTAGCATTACTACACCACTATGGGTTTCAATTAATATATTAGAAAAATATATTTTCACAGTATAACAGTACCTGAGAAATACGAGTCACTGAGGGTGATTTTGTCTAACGTAACTAAAATGTAGTGAGAACAACAACAAGATATTGAAAATTTTGAGTGATTCCTGATAAACGTGAAGCGAGTACCAGGGTATCAGTATCAATTATGCGATAACTCTCCAGGGAAAAGAAGCGACACAACAATGCCAGTTTTATTAGAAAAAAGAGAAAGATGTAAGGTTACTCGTTATATGCGAAACAAGTATTAAAATCTGTTATATAAAAATTAGTAGAAAACGTATATACATGAATCAAAGCAACAAACTTAAACAGTATTCTTAAAACTACTTGGTAAAAATGTATCTAAAAAGATATGAATCAATTTAACTCTAACTAAATCCACATATACAAGTTAATAGGTGTAACTTTAGGAACCAGGCGGTGATAAATACTCCTATCAAGAACAGCAAAGCGTATCTGATACGAATTGCATGACTGAAATGCCTGAATGGCATAAGAAAATAAAATGGCTGTGGGTGAACGCTATGGTTTCCAATCATCTTTAAAAAGTTCATGGAAGTACCTTAGGTTTGCACTATATCGATTGATATAATCGTAGCTGGAGAGTTGCTGATGATTGTATTCGCGTGTTACGTCTTCCAGGACCCTACTGTAATGTGTGGATAGCGGAGTGTGGCGATTGTTGGCGGATTGAATAGGGAGGTTTTGCAGAAAATCTTTATCGATACGTACTGGAGTAGCACACCTACTGGACCGATTTCCATTCATTTTAGCGGATTTTCGTAGAAAGTGAAGCTATTGCAATGTCTCGGGAAATTGTAAAATCAAAATGTGCGAACAATTTCTTCATTGAAATCCGTTTTGAGGCATTCTGAAACGAATCCTAGTTTTAACGCTTTTACACACACACACACACACTTTTTTTTTTTAAATTTATTTATTTATTTATTTTTTTATTATTATTATTATTATTATTTTTTTTTTTTTTTAAACAAAACTCCCCTCAAAGGCGGAGGGGGCACACCATTAAATTGAAAAATAAACAAATAAAATAAAAAAGTGGGGAGGACGCCCAGGTTTACCCGACGTCGGCTCTAGGGATAAGGGAAGTTGCATGACGAGGAGGAAGAATGGGATGAAAGGAAGTGCCCCTACCACCAGTTCAAGTAAGAACCCCTCAGGACGCGGGTGGTGATATCACGGAGTACTCCTGCAGAGATGCCCAACTCGAGTAACTCCGTGGCGCTTTTCCCGCACCACACCCCGCGCCATGACAAGGTCGTAGCCATGACCTTGATGTTATTAGGTGCCACTCCTTTTAGCTCAGATATCGCCTGTCGCAGATCATTTCTATCATATTTACTTTTCTTAGCCCGCCAGGTCTGCTCCATGTCCACGCTGCCACTGACAACCTGGACATCCAGGATAATGGCTGACCCATCGGGCTTGACAGCAACGATATCCGGCTTCTTGCCCCGGTCACTCGGCATGTGATATATTCTCTCTCTCTCAACAGCCCAACCGCTGGATGACAGAGCGCCTGCTATCTGCTTGGCAACCGCAAAATGACGGAGAATGCGGCCACCGTGAGTACGAGGACACTGCTGCACTACATGATACAGGTTCTCATTTTTACCCCGACAGGCACGTCAAAGGGTATCCACTGTCCCGCGACTACTCCTCGAACACCTCACCGAGGTGGCCAATGTGGCCACCCGGACGGCATGAAAATGGCGGTAGTCGCGGGCCCCAATGCCCTCTGAAGCCCATTCCACCCACTGGGAAGAAATGGGGGATTCAGAGCACTGTCGGAGTTCTTTACCATCTACTGACTCATGCAGTGCAGCACACACACACACACACACACACACACACGTATTTTTTTTTTTTTTTTTTTTTTTTTTTCGGCCAGTGTTGTTAATAAATACAAGTCTGCTAGAATATCTTGAAATCGGAGGTGTATTGTTGGTTGTCTATTCACCGTTTGAAGGCGGAGGAGTGAAAGCCAAGAGCCCTATGAGTGTGTGTTCAGTGAAAACCAAGATAATCTCAAATTTAATTTATTTTTCTCTTATACCAAATTCGGTTTTTCGAAAATGGATCAACTTTTTACTTTCCCAACACCTCAAAGGGTTATGGAAAACATATTTCAAGTGCTCTATAGTAATGCAAAAATTCAATTGGTAGCAGCAACCATTAATACAAGTTAGGCCTTACTTGTAGATTTGATCAAATCGGTGCTAAATATTAACAACTAATTTGGTACTCTCATGCAGTATATATGACGAAGAGGGATATATCATCAGCAAATTACGTTATTACACAACGGTTCAAATACGAGAAATTGTATTGAGAGCGACGGATAGACGCGCATTCTCTTGGATCCGACGGTAACTGCCACACTCCTACCCTTAGAGATATACTTGATTGAAGAGCAACGAACTAAATCACTCGCGACGAAGTTGTGGAAACCCATTTAAAAAAACGGAAGTTAGTGAAAAACGTTGTCTATTTCCACGAAAAATAAAGAGTTACACTGTTAAATCGATTTCGACGGTTAGGCCATCATCAGTAACAAACAATAACTGAAGATACATTAGAAAGGATACAGCTTTTATCTTCAATTTTATAAACCAACTCGCGATTTCTGCTCGACTTGCAGAACTGATACGAACTAAAATCACTTATAAAATTGAAGATACGTATAGCTTTAGCGGAAAGGAACATTTGGTTCAATCAACAGTGTATTTCTAAATGTGTGATTCCAAATTTTGTACGAATCCAATGTAAGCACCCTTCAGGTGCTGCAGTCCGAATTATTAATGAGGCACAAATCAAGCTTGTGAGAAGTGAACTCCATCGTTGGTATAGTGTTCGTGATATTGCCCGGGAGAAACTGTACTATATGTTTCAAGAACTCACCGCCCGCTACACTTCCGCTGTATGGGAACTTATCGAGCAGTATGCAGTTGAAGCCGCATGGAAGAAAGGATCGGCAAAAAAGAAGATTCTGCAAGGTAAATTACAACAACTTTTGAAGACTAAACAGCCTGTCCCTAAGACTCCAGCTCCACTAACAAGGTCTCACCCATTCTTCAAGAAAGTGGAGAACCTGTCTGATGTCGTACTTTCCCCGGCAGAAGTATCCCTTCTTGAGAAAGGGTTGAAGCATAACCCATGTTTCTCCCTTGGAAATCCTGCGACTCGGGACTTAGCATTTTCCGTCGAGGCTACGAATGGACCATCTGTCACCAAGACCCTATGTGCAGAAGAGATCCAGTCCTCATCGAGATCACCAGGACCACCACCCGGGAAGGAGGAAACAGTTGCAGCTGGTCTAAAGAAGAAGTTTTCCCAGAAAAATATTGTGGCCCTCAAAGCAGATAAAGGTAATACAACTGTCATCTTAAATAAGCAAGATTATGTTTCGAAAACTGTAAAATTTCTAGAAGATAATAATTGTTCAAATCTTTCATCTGACCCAACTTCAAAATTTCAAAGATTAATTCGAAAAGTAGTTCACCAATCAGAAGATAGTTTACTAAAAAATATGTACATTCCAAGTTTTGTAGAAATGAACCCTCATGCGCCTAGGTTATCTTGTCTCCCTAAAATTCATAAGGAAGGAGTGCCGATGAGACCAGTGGTGTCTTATATCGGAGCTCCCGCTTACGAATTGGCTAAAAAACTCAATATTTTATTTAGAAACAAAATCAACTTTCGACCTCAACATACTGTACTAAATTCCTATGATTTGGTCTCTAAAATTAAGGACATTCGGATGCCTCCAAATGCTAAACTTGCATCTTTTGACGTGGTTAGTCTGTTCACCAATATCGATGTAACTAGATGCAAAGATGTGGTGTGCAGGCTGATTCACGCCTCTAAACTTAATATTTTCGAAAAGGACGAATTGTTTAATTTGATGTCTATTTGTATGGATCAAAATTATTTTTTATTTGAGGGGAAATGTTATACACAGCCAGGGGTTGCTATGGGTTCTCCGTTATCTCCTCTGCTTGCAGATATTTACATGGATTATCTTGAGCAACAAATATTTACAACTTGTAGCACAAATGATCTTCTCTATTGGTATAGATATGTCGATGATATCGTCATTCTATGGAAGGGCACAGAAAGACAACTAAATTCTTTTCACGAAAAAATCAATAAATTAGATCCCCTTATCAAATTTACCCTCGAATTCGGCGGAAATAAACTCAATTTTTTAGATCTATCCATTTCTTTGGTAAACGAAAAGCATGATTTTTCAATTTATAGAAAAGATACATATAGCGATATAACCATCCATAGTACTTCAAATCACCCTTTAGTCCATAAGCATGCAGCCTTCCATAGTATGATTAACCGAGCACTGTCTATTCCAATGAGTGAACAAAATTTATCAAAAGAAAAATCCATCATCAAAAGCATAGCGGCTGGTAACGGATTTGGAGGAGATCTCGTTGATATCATATGGGATAAGGTTCATAGGAAAAAGAGTAGGGAAAAAGTTTCCAATCTGGCTAGGGAAGATGTAAATTTAGAAGAAAAGCAATGGATAAGTATACCTTATTATGGGAAAATTTCGGATAAAATCGGCAAAATTCTATCATCGAGAGGTTACAAAGTAGGTTTTAGAACTAAAAATAGTCTTAAAGCATTACTAGGATCCGTTAAGGACAAAATCAATGTTCAGGATAAAAGTGGGGTTTATAAACTAAAATGTTCTTGTGGCTACGAATATTGCGGTCAAACTGGTAGGAAATTCAGGGAAAGAATAGACGAGCATCAGGAGGATTACAGGGAAAATAAGGGTAAGTCTACATTTGCAAAACATCTTAAGGAATCCAATCATAGTTACAATTTTGATTTGACAGATAGACAGTTTGTAGAATTTCTTCATTTTTGTCCGAAGGGAGGTATGTTGAATGTACTTGAAAAATTCGAAATTATCAAAAGTGACAGATCTGGTAAATGTTTAAATGAGGATATACCTCAATATATTTCACCACTAATAGGTCCATTTTTATAAAGCTTGGAATTATCCCTTCACAATGTTGAAACCATATTCAGTTATTTCCCCCTTTCACTTCATCTAATTAGCTATAATCCCCCGTCACCTTGTTCGCACTTCATTGGTTGTACCTCTTGCCCCTTTCCTTTCTCTTGACCAATGGGATTCAATCTCCCTTCACCTGTTACTATAAAAGCTGTGTCCTTTCTAATGTATCTTCAGTTATTGTTTGTTACTGATGATGGCCTAACCGTCGAAATCGATTTAACAGTGTAACTCTTTATTTTTCGTGGAAATAGACAACGTTTTTCACTAACTTCCGTTTTTTTTTTTTTTTTTTTTTTTTTTTTTTTTGAAGAGCAAGTATGTAAACCAGGTGGAATAGTTTACTGGTTGAGAACTGATGCTTACTAATAAATAGCTGCATTGGCGATTGAGGATAAAAAAGATAAATTAAAAGAGGATAGATTGTCAGTGAATCTTCATTTGAAGTATTCATTGGGTAATTAACCCCTAATCAAAGATTGGAACAACCGGGAATAAACCGTTGCTCAACTATGGAGACTTACACCTATAGGAAAATAACATAGTTATAAAAATATGTGCCCACTTGGGGGACTTGAATTGAGAACTAAGCCCTGAAAATAATAATTGGGAACTATACCCTTACATTAGAATTGGGAGCTATGCCCTTTGAAAAACAAATATATATATATTTATATATATATATATATATATATATATATATATATATATAAATATTCGGGAGGTTAAATTACCAGTCTAGTCTTGAGTTTTTTAAGGTGTAAACTCAAGACTAGACTGGTCATTTAACCTCCCGAATATTTATATATATCACTAGTCAACCAAATACCAAATTATATATATATATATATATATATATATATATATATATATATATATATATATATATATATATATATATATATATATATATATATATATATATATATATATATAATAAAAGGCAAAGGCCTGATACCATAGGTAAAATAGAAATCATATGAGGTAATGAGAAATCATTTGAGAAATTATAAGTCCTAAAAGAGGAGTTTAAGTTATATGGTCGTCTCGAAAATTCGGTGGAAGTTTCGGGAGTTTCTTTGGATAATAAGCTATCCTGGCTTTCCCATATAGAGGTGTTGTCTTCCAAGTTGTCATCTTGCAACTTTATCCTTCGCAGGGTCGCTTACTCGGTTTCGCCCGAGGTACTTCTCATGGCGTACCATGCATGTTTTGCAAGCAGACTATCATATCATACTGCGTTGTTCAGTGGGGAAACTCTAGTCATGCTGGTAAAATTTTTGAACCACAAAAAAAGGGCCATTCGTATTATGCAGAGGTTGGGATGGAACGAAAGCTGTAGAGGCCATTTTAAAAGACTTCGATTGTTAACACTCCCAAGCCTGTACGTTTCGAGTGCCTTAATACTAGTCAAATCCAACCTGGAAGATTTTTCAACATGCTCATTAAACCATGACCATTTCACAAGAAACCGCAATAATAAGTCCCCCCCCCCCCCCCCCCCTCTGTGTAGATTGAGTACGACGCTGAATTCCTACCCTATCAAGTGGAATGTCGCATATACAATCACCACAACCAATACTTTTTTTTTTTTTTTTTTTTTTTTTTTTATCCTACGCCGATTGTCTAGGCTCTTGAGCCATAAGACTTCTTGCAGCCCAATACAATTTCGCTGTTTTTGACCAGGTGGTGTCGTCAGGATGAACAACACCATATGTATTATAGCCTTTTTTAAATTTTTACGTCAGCAGCCGAGGGATTTTATAATTGTACTCGAAATAGCTTTTAGATAATATTTCCTACTGTGATAGAGTTGTTGAGAATTGTTTGTTAACTATTAGATATTCAGTTTTTTATCTTTAGAGTTGAATGTTAGATTTCAGTTGTAAATTGTATGAATGTGTGTGGATGTAATTTAAATTATTGTCTGGCAATGTACAAGGTACATTTTGCAATTTCTGCGAGTTCCGGCCTGGGCTCACGGTCGGCCTGGGGGCAGTCTCGCCTAGTGTATCGTTCCCGTAGATCGATTGTATATCGTGTTTAAGGGTGCTCATCTAGAAATAGCTGGGCACCGTCGGGAGGCCGCCATGGTGGATCGGGTCTTATGGGTTTTGGGACCGAAGGCGCCATATTTGAAAACTCTTCGTCATGAGCTTTCATTTGAGCCCTCAAGCAAAAAATGCATACCTGGTCCCCCCCCCCTCTCTCTCTCTCTCTCGATGGGTTTGGGATCCGAAGGCGCCATATTTGAAACCTCCTCGTCATAAGCTTTAATTTGAGCCCTCATACGAAACATAAGTTTATCAACTATACAATAGAACATTCATAAATTGATGTACAAAATTATGCTGAAAATGTACTCAAATTTCATTAAACTTTGTTAAAAAATCGACAACAACTGCAAAAAAGGTTAAAATCCAAAACCTCGTTTTTTAATAGTAGGTTATTATTTAAAATACGTTTTTTGCCATAAAATTAATACCAATTTAACGATTTAATTGCACATTAAAAGCTATAATTTGAAAACAATTCAACATTGTATGTTTGGTCGCGCGCCAATGCCTCACCTCGAGCATGACGTTAAGTACGTAACAGCGCCCCTCCGGTCACTAAGAGACTGCACTAAATAAATTATTGAATCAGGTGAATGAACAGGAGAAGTGAATTTTTTGATTGATGATTATTGCCGTGCGCTCTTGCTTCAACGTTCTGAGTTCAAATTACATACTGTTTTCTTATACAAATATAATTTAAAATCGAATAATCGTTCGTTCTTGACCACGTTCCTAGCGGGAACATTATACAATACGATAATTTACGAAAATTCGCTCATACGATCTTGCTGCATGACTGCAACTTTTTTATTTGTAGTCACCAAGAGTTACTATGGTATTACAAAAGTCGTGCTGTCTTACTTTTACGACAGTAAAAAGTCAAGTACAATTTTAAAACACCATTTCTAAAAATGCTTGATTACTAAAACAAACTAATCAAAACAAATAAATATTCAGCATTACAGCAGCAATAAATATTCCACGCACAAATTCTCACCAGAACCTTGCGTTCCAAAAGTCTTTTATTGTGTAGAAACACTCTCTCATAAGATTGTTTTTCAACACTTTCTTGAAGACACTGAAAGAGGGCTATTTCATTACGTAGGCGATTCAACAGCTCGAGCCCCAAGAATCTCCAGTGGTGCTGGGTTTTGCCGAGTCTTGATCGAGGCATATCTAATCGAGTGGCCTAACGAGTATCGTAGTTGTGGATGTCCTTTCTTCGTTTCTTCGCCTCAAAGCTGTCGTTTCATTTCTTTTTTAGTTCATCAGTTCCTATAAGGTGTAATAAAAATTAAAATTAAAAAAGCAAAATAGTAGGATCGGTTCTCCCGTCACAATAATTGACGAAATGAGTCTCCACTTTCTCGAGATAGCACATATCAGCATGAGTGCTTTCATGTGTGGCTGAATGAGGAACCTCGTCCACCTGTTTCTGAATTGCTCCTGAAGAGTGGATATTTCAAGAATGTGTGCACACCGGCCGCAATTAGCTATCAACTTTAAATTTGGTTGGTAGACTCTATAGATATCCGAAACCAGCTGTATAGTTTTTGGTGACGATCAGACAACAGAAACTTGTCGTCAGCGACGAATTGTCGTTAAATCAACCGAAAATTGTTTTGTTATAACCACTATAACATCTATAAACCACTATAAACCACTATAAAAACTTTAAAAGTTGTCCTTGACGACAATGACCATGGCGGCAATACAACGTCGTCTTTTTCACTGACGTCTTTGATTGAAAAATCTTGGAAAATCGAGTTTTTTTAAATGAAAATTAGTATTTTACCTTAAACTTCAAGAGGGATCGGACCATCGGATCTACTAGTCTAAAGATGAAGTTTTATCTAGCTCTAGTTTAGTTTTAATCTTTAATTAGCTTTTAGCTTCATCCTCAGTGGGTTAGCGGACATATAATAGAGATGGAGATGAATGAAGATCTGGAATTTATATTGACATTAATTGAAAATCGCAATTCATAGACATTTATTGTGAGTTCAAGGAGGTGTACAGTCAGTACCGACCGGGGTCGTTGTCTAGGGTTGACTGCGTAAGCGAAGACGAATAAAGTATAATATTAATAAGTAATATTGAGAATGTTAAAATTTAATGAAGTGTAAGAATTCAAGAATGATTTGAGAAAGAGCAGTACTTTCAACTTACGATGTTTGTTGACATTTATAATTTCCCTGGGTTCAAGTGAGAGTGCACATTTCAATGGTCATTAAGATGCAAACAAACATCATCCAATAGTCCTCATACACGACATAACATAGATGTGGTTTTGAGGAAAAAACACGACCTACATTATTAGAAAAAGTATAATTCCTAAAGTAACCGAAGTTGTAGTCACTTTTTCCCCCGGAAAATGCACCGGGTAAAATTGCTTGGGTAGAATATATTTCAATTAAAAGACACATCAGGTTTCTTACCAGTTATTTTATTACCATTGAACATTCCTCTCTGCAAACGATATATCATGGTAACCACAACAATACAATACAATAAAAACATAATTTATCGACAACAGCAATACAACACGGTTTTCTGACTATGCTCAAACGTTTCACGGAAATATAAACTTCTCAGTTCTGCCTCTTTAAACTCGCACCAACCTCTGAATTCCTCAAGCAGTCAACTTCTCTTTTCTTATCGTTCGATCATTTTGAATTTCACCACCATTCGTTGGAAAGCTCTCAACTTACCATGACATATCATGCTGCCTAGAGTGAATCTTTTCAGTGAGTACTGAATGTAATCAATTCTGAATTAGGTTTAATTCCTACTTAACCAATGATGCTGAAGTTCGGAATATAATGTCCCTATGATTATAGTACAACGAGAGCAAGATATGGTCTCTATTTTGATCAGATCAGTCACACATTTGGCAAACGCCTCCCTTTATTTTTGTACTGCTAAAACAGAAAATATACAGTACGTGACAAGTAGTTTGTTTCTTATCGTTGACCAGTATTAGAGATATTGTTATCCATGCTGCTGAGTTTACACGAAACCACCCTCTAACCATTCCTTTTTGTACTCACAACATTTTAATTGCCGCGTATTTGCACAAGTGACAAAATAATCTTGTTTTACGGTGTTAACTCAGTTCCAAGTCTGAATTTCTTTTGACGCTCTAAATTGACTTTTCAGATGAGATCCCTATTCAGTCATCCATCCTGCACACCAGCTAAGGTAAGATAAATACTAACCTCTTGTACAACTAAATACATAACGTCATTTCTTGGTTTATCATTTCTAACACAGCTACAGTGCAAAACCCAGTAAGTTCACTTTTGATCGAAATGAAAGTTTTGAGCCATTCTGGTCAATATTACCTTGCGCATGCTCTGGGACCCAAACAATTTCCAGTCATGCAGCATGATCGAATGAGCAAATTTACTTGAATTGTCGTTTATATTTATGCTAAATTGAATGGTAATTTGAGCACTTTGAGCGCAAAGAAATGGTTAACTGCCAATTATTGTCATATCACTGACATATTACGTGAATTCGGTACATTTTTCAGCATAGTATGTTGTATAAAATTGTTAATGTTGATAAACTTCATTCTTCGAAAAATTCTTCAAAAATATATTATAATAGTTTTTAGCGCTTTTTGCCATCTATAGTAATATTTTCAGCACATTTTTAGGACGTCCCTCTGAAGCTTTGTTTTATAGGCAAAGGCTTCGTAAGTAAGAGGGACGCCTATTAGAATATTGATCCGGGGGGGGGGATGCAACCCAAGCATTAGAAAAAATAGCTGAACCCAGATCCGTTCCACACCATCCGTGGAAAAATCATAGTTGTGTTTGTGCACGAGCGCGGGTCTGCTGGACCGGATAGTATTTCTGCATGACGCTGGAATATAGCCCCAAAGTATGTCAAGCTGCTCATCGTCAACCTGTTGAATGAATGAGTAATAAAGTTATTCCAAAAAAATTAATGCAACATGAAATAATATATAATTTTGTGGTTTCCTGGAATATACCTCATAACCGTAAGTTAAATCCTGAGCGGCTTGGGGAACTCGGATTGCGGAAATAATACGCCAAAAGTTACTTGCTCTTCAAGTGAATATTACTAATATAAGGTGAACGAATCATTAGTTGGTATCATTAGTAGTATGAGAGATAGATATGAAAAAATAGGTATATATATATATATATATATATAGTAATTAGGTCGAGAAAAAATAATAGGGGATCTCATTTCATCTGATTAGATTCAAATTAGGTATGGCATGCTAAAATAGATTTCTCTTGACTTACTTCATAGTCTGGTTTGAGGAGCAGGAATCACTGCTTTGGGTGTAAGCCGAAATGGGTAGGGATTATTGCTGGGGGAACTAAAGAATGTATGGTGTTTATGAAAGAAGGCAAGAGACGATTCAATTTACCGTTGGTGAAGGGAAAAATGGGCGCAACCTCAAAAAATTTATCGGTGGGAAATTTGCGGGGTTCCTTGGCGATCACTTTCGAAATGGATTTTCGCATTACGATTGATGGATTTAGCACAGATTATATTACACGTGCCCAAACCAAAACTGTTAATGTGTTACTTCTGTGGGAAGACCCCCCGATTGCATTGATCCATGCCTGGACCATCTTCATCTCAAAGAAAGGAGCAAGTGGGCTTGGAGGCTACCGCCCGATTTCTATATCATCAATAGTTATCCACCACTTTCAAAAGATTCTGGCATCTAGCTTACAAGTGGCTGTTGTAATTTATGACGTCTAGAGAGCTTTCGGCAAGCGTAGGACGCAGCACAAACAGTTCTGAAAACTATCCTTTAGCTGGCCCACTTCAAGAAACGACAGCTCCATCTTGCCGGTCTGGACGTCGCTAAGGCCTTTGACAATGTAAGCCCTTTCGTCCTGATCGATTGCATTCGTGGTTACGGGGCGCCTGTATAATTATATTGCCTGTCTATATCACGAAGGCGTGACACTCCTCGGGGCAGGAGGCGAGTTGTCAGGGGGTGTTGTTATTGGGCACAGGGTACCCCAGGGTACCCTGGTGTATATCGCCACTTCCCTTCAGCCTGGTCGTGGATAGAGCCTCGGGTAAGCTTCCAGCAGAAATAGGGTTTGATCTTGCCCCTGAGGCTCGAGTAGGTGCATTAGCTTTTGCCGATGATGTAGTCCAACTCGCGGAAACCCATGAGGACTTGCCCTCAATGTCTTTGAAGAAGTGCGGATTAAAAACTTTCTTGGTTACTATAAAATTCAGTGTAAATTATTGTAAGTAGGTAGTGGAATTGGGCCAAAAATGACTATTTCAAACAATGTATGCAGTGTTTCAGCTCTCATGGAATTTTTTCACTTACAGGTTTTTGCATTGTTGTTGGCGATATATCTTTTGTGTTTCGATCTATACTTAATTAGTTTTATGTTTTGATTCAAGTGTAATCTTAATATCGGATAGTGACAATTCATTTTTCTGCCGTCCGCCGTTTTCCGTCCGGGGGTAACTCCCGAATAACTGTACCTATTGCGATGAAACTTGGTATGCAGGTCAATAAATTGATGACTAAGAAGGAAGAAGAAAGAAGGAAGAAGATCCTTTTGTTTGCGAATCTTTGTGCACAGCGTTCTTCTCTCTAGTTTGACTATGAGATTATTCATGTGTTATCATATTGAAACATAAATATCCGAATCCCGGCTCTTAGCTCGGTGCTAAAGCCGCACGATGTTTTGTTCATTGATTTTGTATTAATATGTATTATAAAATAAAACATTTTCAAATTCAAATTCAGTAGTACGTAATTTATTATAAATAATTAAACAGTATGCTGGGAGATATGGATGCCTCGCACTTAATGGACTGCCCAGCAGTTGTTAAGAGCAAAGCTTAACTCCAGATAAGACAGCTTCAGAAAAATATTGAGCAGCAAGATGAATTTGAACCTAAAGGCAACCGTTGAATTAAAAAAAAAAAAAAAATTTAAGAATCGCATGTAATTTGGAAAATGAGATCTATAAGCTCCTCTATCCAAACGAAGACTGTAAATAAGAAGGATATTCGAATAAAAGCCTGATGCACCTGTATAAGGACTTTAATGTCCAAGTACTCCCTTAGCCTAACCACGATGAAGAAAAACCTTCGAATCCTTGAAACCAGTTCAGTTCCGTTCAGTTCAGTCTTTATTTCATGCTTTGCATACAATTAGTACATAACAATCGTTATCACATAATTTTTATGGAATTTAATGATGAAATGACGCTAAAATCATATTTCATAAATTCGTCATAGGTGTAAAACGCATTTTTCCTCAAAAATTTATCAATACAACTATTGAAACGTTTGAATGGCAGTTTTCGAAGAGCAAAGGGTAATTTATTCAAAAAGGTAATCGCCCAATGACTATAAGAGTACTCAGACCTTTATAACCTGTTAAAACCTACAATATAATTTTCACCACCCCTTGTAAAATGGACGTGGGAGTCACTAAACTTTATCCAGCCTTTCTGATTGATATGAGCATACTTGAGACTCTCTTTTATGTATATACAGGGGAAGGTAAGTATGCCAAGACTAATGAAGCTACTTTTACAGTCATCTCTGTATCTCAAATGGTCAAAAACACGAATGCACCTCCGTTGTACGGCAAAAACAGATTTAGAGGAAGCGCAATGGCCCAAGCCAAAACTGCATACGCCACATTTCAGTAAAATATCTTTTGATGTAGATTCAGACAAGCTTCTTAATAGATAGGCACTTGCACTCATCTTCATACAAACACTGGCACAATGGTCACTCCATGTTAGTGTAGAATCAAGGAAAACTCCCCGAAATTTAACGGGCTCACTTACTTTTACTTCAGATGGGCATAATGTCAAATCAATAGTAGCAGTTTTGTTATTATTCAGGCACAAACTATTTGCATTCATCCATTCAACAGTCTTTTCCTTCATGATTTCGCTGTCCTCTATAACCTTTTCCATGGTACTACCCCTGATGAGTGCTGTCTGCATGTGCTATCATCTGCGAATCGTATGAAATGTGTCGAGGGTGTCGCGAATGCGCGAATCTGGGGAAGTTATAACATACATACATTTAGATTGACTCGTATGCCAAACAAGAATGTTGAATGAAAATAAATCCAGATTCGCGCATTCGCGACACTCCGCATAGAGACGTTCATCCCAATCCTTCTCGAGGCCAAAATTGCACACGATGATCCGTTTCCTTTATCTTTCTATGCATTTCATTAAAAGCAGAAGCTGAGAAGATCTACGACATGAAGGTGGTAGCCAATTTCCAGGTGAGGGAATTGTTTTTTTGGGCCCGGAGGCTGGATCAAATGATCCGAGAATTTAAGGACACCGTACTTACCGCAAGCATTTCCAACACTCTCATCAGCCGATTCAGAATGATGGTGGTTGAAATTCGTAAAAAGAAGTACTTTGTCAAATCAATCTATAGAATGTATTGGAAATCTTGCAATGAAATGGAAAACTAGTTGAATGACATAATTGTGACATTAGGAAATGCTAATATGGTGATTGATTTGTTACAAAATATTCAAAGTGGATATTTGATTAGATTAGAATCAAACCCGTAGAAAAATACAGATAATAATTTTTTTATTAATCCAGCAAAAGAAGTTGTGGTTGTAAAAAACGAAGATCTTGAAGAAAATTTTTTATCATGCATAAATGTTGCAGAGCTTATGGCAGACACCGATGTGACAAAAGTAGTTGATATGAAATGAATGAAATGAAATTGTTTATTTGTAAAAGCCTTCCGGCGGTACAAAAGTTCAAACAACAAAGTAGTTGATATACGTGAGTATAATTCATCACAGGATGAGATAAATTATGAAGGTACTGAAGAGGTTACGGGAAATTATAGCCAAAATACCGATTTTCTATCGCCAAACACACAGACTCATTCGTGGCAAGAATATCAAGATTCCCACGCAAGAGCGAGAATTTCGAAGAACCAAATTATTCAACGTCGAACTGGAAGTGAACACCAAACACGGTATCGAATCACTTGGAAGAAGGTACAATCGTGGAACTTTGAATTCTGAAGGAGAAGATGAGTTTGAAATTGATGGTATTAGGCTCCGAGGAATTGACTGCTCTGATTTTAATGAAATGCATAGAAAGATAAAGGAAACGGATCATCGTGAGCAATTTTGGCCTCGAGAAGGATTGGGATGAACGTCTCTCCGCGGAGTGTCGCGAATGCGCGAATCTGGATTTATTTTTATTCAACATTCTTGTTTGGCATACGAGTCAATCTAAATGTATGTACGTTATAACTACTCCAGAAATTATTATTGTCATAATTAATGATGTCAGACTGAAATAAAGCTAGGTTTCGAGTTGGAAAAAATATAAAAATGTTGATGCGAGGAAAAAAAAGTTGAGATTTTTTGTATATTGAGAATTTTGAGTATTTAATAATAAAGGAGAATAAAGAAGAGAATCAAGAATTATAACAGAGGTAGATACTTGTTCTAGATTGTTTGTGTGGATCAAAAAAGCCAGAAGCCCCAGAATAGAACCTTGAGGTACTCCAACGTCAATCGCAACCATAGAAGAAACATCATTTCTCCATCTCACAGCTTGATTCCTGTCAGTTAAATACGATGCAAAGAGTTATTGCGCGTTTGTCGAAAATCCATATTTCTCCAACTTGTTGGGTAGGGTGAAATGCTTTACACAACAAGGCTTTGGAAAAATCGAACAAGGTTGCCCTGGCGTACTTTCGCACTCGTAGCTGAAATTTACAAATGACATTATTGCGTCTGTCCTGTTCATTCCAGGTCTGAAGCCGAACTACTGCTCAGCAAAAAGCTTATTCGATTCAAACTACTCCGAAATCTGCTGCTTCATCACAGTCTCAAAAACTTTGGAAAAAATAGGTAGAAGAGATATAGGACGGTAGTTCGCGACATCATTTTATTCACCATCTTTAAAAGTGTTCACAACCACAGAAATTTTGAGGGCCCGCGGGAAATACCTGTTAT
Organism: Adelphocoris suturalis; assembly: GCA_030762985.1. Lineage (NCBI taxonomy): Eukaryota > Metazoa > Arthropoda > Insecta > Hemiptera > Miridae > Adelphocoris > Adelphocoris suturalis. The sequence continues at coordinate 34,502,592 of CM061045.1, forward strand.
TACGCTGAGATTTATCAGTTCTGTCAAAGGAACATGTATGACTGGAGCCAAATACTTAATCAATTTTGTCCTGAAGCCGTATACATCAGTTGAGCTTTCATTTTTTAGGATTATCATTACCTTAAAAACCTTTTTGGGGGTTATTTAGCTGAAACTGAAGCTACTTCTAGCGGGCTTAAAATCGAGAGAATCTGTAGTCGAAGCAGGAATTTTATCGATAGTTTGATATAATAGCTAGAATGATAACCAGATAATATAATAACCAATAATAACCAGAATGATGGTGTGATAGGACCACCTTAAATACTGATCGAGGTACTCTTTGCAAGATATGTCAAGTACCCATTCAAATACAGAACATGAGCAATTGACGCCGTTCCAGCTGTCCCTTGTTTTCCTTACAGCATCATATATATGTCAAGCCCAACAGGTCTCATTATGAAAGGCCAGTTCCTCGAACAGGGAGTGCATCGAGTTCTCATACTGTCAAGTTACGGTTCTTGTCGGCAATACCACAGTAAGCCGAAATTATTCAAGTGTGATTATAGTAGGGTTGGATTAACATATTGATGTTGTTGATGTCAATGAAGGGTACCAATGACAAACTTTCTAATCAAACGCATTGCGAGAAAAACTAACACATCTGTATAAATGGTAGCAGAACTAGCTTTTAAAACCCTTAGCAGTCCATGGTTAGTGTCATTGCTTTGCTCTAAGTACAATGAGGAGGCCATTAGTGCAATAGGCCGAGATGAAGTAATGAGTGTTGAATCCTAGTCAGGCTTCGAGATTGGAATTATTTCGGTCGACCTCCACTCTGTTGGATCATGGTTCAGCTGGGCATTTCTTTCCAAGTACTGCTTCTTCGATTTCACTCGTCAGAAGAATGAAGTAGGTAGGACCATTGACAGCGTTGAATGATAAACCCAGGAAGTGTTTTTTAAGTGGAAAGTTTTTTTTTTTTCAAACTAAAGCGTGTTATTGATGTGTTTTACCTAAGATGATTTTTATTGTGTATCGAGCTCCCTTCGTATCTAAAGGCTTTATCTCACCCTTGAATTTTCAAAAATGTAATTGCTGTGTATTGCAGTTTTCTACTCGTAATACAACGCCTTTTTTTCCCCATCAAAGTTTTGGGGTGAATCGAGCAGCACCTATAGAGTTCTACCTCGCTTTGTAGACTTTTCTGACACAGCACAGCTTCTATTAGGATCATCATGTCAAATAACGATAGCAGTTTAGTTAGATCTAGTTCGCTAAGATGATTTCCATCTTCTCTCTGGAAATTTACTGCTTCGAACGTCCTCAGACGCCACTGATTATCGCTACTCACGATTTCGCGTATACATATATATCATACCTCAGGATATAGTGATCATTATTAGTATTTCGTCATTCACCCTGCCCCATCCCCACCACCTGCTGCGTAATTCTAGTTATGTCAGGTGTAATTAGTGCCAGAACAACGTAGAACTTTCACGAAGTCGGGATCCTACGTATGTTATTTCTCCAAACTATTTGACGAGGAAGTTACAACAACTCAATTATGTATACTCACTCCAAGACAATAAATCCATATTCACTCTGAGGCTCGAGAGGAAACTGAATTTTCTTTCAGTTCAGTTTAAGAGGAAATGCATCAACAGAAGCAAAGCAAAATAAACTTTTTTATTTTTAAAATTTATTGACACACTTCAATGGCTTCCTTTTCTACGAAAATTGCTTTAAAAAAAAGTCAAGGCTGCTAGGAGGAATGACCTGGGCATCCCTTGAGCCCTGGGACGGGCAGTCTGGGGCTATGCATAGGCTCTAGCTTCCCAATGGGCAGTATCATTCCATCCCCAACCTCCTATCTAGTCACTTTGCTCAAACCTAAACAGACGCTCTTTCAAATTCTCAAATCCCCAAAAATTAAGATGTGTAGCTGGACTAGCCGCACTCCGGCTTCTCACTGTGCAAGTACTCGCCCCTTTCACATCTGCACAGCGGTTTTCAAGTAGGTACTCATTCCTGTCCACAGAAGTGAAGCAGTTTTCCTCGTAGAGGAAGTACGCGCTCCTTCACCGTTATGCAGCTAGACAGCTACTCTTGTCCTACATAGTAGAGTAGTGGTTTTCTTATTCTATTTACAATGTATTGTGATGCCTGTTGTTCTGCCAAGACGGAACATTGTTTAGAAAACTTTACGAAAATGATAAATTGTTTGGTTTTTATAAACAGGATATTTTAAATTTTATTTTCGTCAACATCGTAAAGGGAACATTATTAGAGATTTTACTATTTTTAATTTGATTTTTTGTCATATCCGTGATGAAGCCCCAGTTTCAGGGGAGACGTTTAAGGAAAATATAAATAACCAGATATATATATATATATATATATATATATATATATATATATATATATATATATATATATATATATATATATATATATATATATATATATATATATATAAAACCAAATTAAGGATAGAGAGGCTTTTTTTGTAATTTAAACTGTCTAAATAAATTAATGTTGTATGGAACTTTGTTGGGTATAGGAACTTAACGGCTCGCAGTTTATATTCGCTGAAGTTAGTGAAATTGGTATCTTGGAGGGAAAGTTGGAGCATTGGGCCCACAGCCTTGGTCGTTACAATTAGAGGAATGTAGAGCTGGTTACACGCGAAGACCCGCCTTCAGTGTATACAGAACCCCCAATAGGCCGCGTTGCGTTTCTGAGGGGGCAAAGCAATTTCTGAAGGTAGATACCTTTCGCACCAGATGTCCTCTTATAGTTAGGCTGTTTGAACCCCCGTTTGGTTTAATTCTCTACCGAATTAAGCAATTCAATGTTGTCGTCATTTGCAACTCACAATCTTATTAACTGAGATGTGGGAGTAGTTTGTTCTTTCAAATAGATACTGCATATTGTCATCTCACATTCAACCCAACTGCCATTTTGCCTCCTGACAAGCAAAGCCAGAGAGGGTTTGTGTTCGTGCGAGAATTCGAAATAATTTTTGTCTTCCAAAATATCCCCTTCCTTTTTGCGTTTCAGAGCTAGCTGATCAATTATGGTTCCGTGCCTGTATATCTGGTGTCTGCCGGTCTGTGTGGAATTCTATCTTGATTGGTTGAGTAATAAATATAGCACATGCTCAAATTAACTAATACTGGTCCAAGACTTATAGACCGTTAACCAGGCCATACCCAACGAATTCCATCGCCTTATAAAATATTCATTAGATAGTGAATACCTTTGGATTGGATGGAACGTTATGCGCATATGCAAGCATGAATATAGCCCTATCTAGTATACTGCACGTCTACATACATTTGTAATACAGTTCTATTTTTCATTCAATCATTTCGGCTCTTACTTGGTTCTTCAAACTAATTCTATAAGTCCATTTTACAATATGTGAGGAAGCGATATTGCGAGAAAAATACGATTCATCTCATATCAATTTCATTACGGTCGTATCATTATTATGCGCGATTGTGAAATCCTTGCAACAAGCATTACTTCTGCGGTTCATATTCGATGTCGCTGACGTTTTCTGGGAATGAGCAGGTTAGGCTGGGAATGGGCCGCAATACATTTAAACCCTAACAAATAGATAGTTGTCAGTACGCAAGCGCAAACGTAAAATCCATCAAGTGTAATTTTCTCATGGTCCTTTCTCTAAAATTCAGAAGGTAGTTAGGAATAGACGATTCAATCATTAGTCCAGGCAACGAATAGATATAGAGGGAAATGTTTGGAACACAAAATTTGATTTCATAGTTTTGTTAGGCCTAGTATGAAGGTAAACACCAACTTCTGGCCGAAATACTCTCTGGATGTCACTGATGACACCAGCCACTTGGAAGCGAGATGCCACAATCTTTTGAAAATGGCGGAAAACTACTGACTATTGAAATCGAGCGGTAGCCTCCAGGCCCACTTGCTCCTTTCTTTGGGATGAAGATGGTCCAGGCACGGGTCAACACTTTCAGAGGTCTTCCCGCCAGAAGTAATAGGTTGATGATGAGCAACTTGACATTCATTTAGGACATTATTCCAGCCTCCCGCCAGAAGTAATAGGTTGATGATGAGCAACTTGACATTCATTTAGGAGGCTGGAATAATGTCCTAAATGAATGTCAAGTTGCTCATCATCAACCTATTACTTCTGGCGGGAAGACCTCTGAAAGTGTTGACCCGTGCCTGGACCATCTTCATCCCAAAGAAAGGAGCATGTGGGCCTGGAGGCTACCGCCCGATTTCAATAGTCAGTAGTTTTCCGCCATTTTCAAAAGATTGTGGCATCTCGCTTCCAAGTGGCTGGTGCCATCAGTGACATCCAGAGAGTATTTCGGCCAGAGGTTGGCACAGCGGAGAACCTAACAATTCTCCAAACTGCCATTTCGCTGGCCCGTATCAAGAAACGGCAGCTCCATCTTGCCACTCTGGACATCACTCAGGCCTTTGACATTGTAAGCCATTTTGCCCTGACCTATGGTGGAAAGTTCTGCCTTCATCGGGGATAGTACAGAGTGCCAATAATCATAGACGGAAATTCTTAATGCAGTTACTGGTGAAAAAACCTGTATGGATAACCATAAAAGCACAACTTGAACCAAGTTTTGAATCTCGTCTAATTGTTGCTGAAGGTTCTAACAGATTCGATGTTTCGGAGAGAGAGAAAGAGAGAGTTGGTACCCCCAACGCGCACCCCTACCTGCTCTTAATCGTTGTTCAACTTTCAAGAACGGTGAGTCTCACTCTCTCTTGCAATTGCGTTCATAGCAATTAATATTATATTAACTCCCATTGTTTATACTAATACCTAATCCATTGCTATCCTGCACACCTTTCTCTTCCCAGCGGTATTTCTTTCGTCTTTAAAAGAAGTGAATATAAGAAATTAATCAACTGGTAGGCTAGATAGAAAACCCTCCTGATTACCTTTCTTTTGGAGTGACATTAAGAAAAGCGTAATAAATTATCCAAGTAATTGAAATCTTGTTCTACTTATTTCACCTGAGTCAAAAATTACATCAAAAGATTGAATATTATAGAAATCAAAAACTTTTGAACACGACCATCGGTAGATTGTCACATATTGTTGTATTTATAAATTATATAAAATGAAATTGTAGTGAAATATTGGTAGTGTAAGTTACAATTGTTACAAGAATTGAATTTATAAATGCGCAAAGGATACCGTTCCTCCGACAATGATGAAGTGAATCTAAGACCCATCGATCCCATCTCGTACAATTCCTATTTAAACTCACTAAATTATTATTGATGCGCAGATTTTAACCGGCATAGCAAACATTCGTTTAAAAAAAAAAGGGTCAACGATTTTTTAAAAGATGTTGCGATACATTGATTGTTCGAACAATTCAAAGAAAATTGGACATGATAAATATTTCCCATGGCCCCCAATTTACTTAGTAATATACATTCATAATTATAACCCAACTTTAGTAGTTCCCTCAGTTGAGAGATGTTCATTTCACTCTATTTTCAATCTTCTTAGAATTCAAATTAGAAATGTAACAAGTCTCCATCCCTACCAGTTAATTGGAATTCACAGCATGCATTAATTTGCAACCCTCAAATAACATTTAGAAACAGTCTCTCGGAGAATAACAAACGTACATTTTGGCATTTTTACTTTTCTCATCTTTAATTTGTTAGTTCCTCCAGTATACACGGGGGAAAGGAAATATAAGAATGTTTAAATTATTATATTTCTTCTTAACAAGTATAATGGTATAAACAGTAGAGTGACAATTTTTACATTTCCAAACGAAATCACTCGCGCAAAATTAAGAAAACCGATTTCAATTAAAAAAAAAAAAAAAAAAGGAAGTTAAAGAAGAACGTTGTCTAATTCCACGAAAATAAAGAGTTAAAATGTTATATCGATTTCTACAGTTTGGTCATCATCAGTAACAAACAATAACTCTGATGATAACATTACCGTCGAAATCAATCTAACATTGCAACTCTCTGTTTTCGTAGAATTAGACAACGTTCTTCTTTAACTTCCGTTTTTTATTTTACATTTCCAGTTGCAGAGTCTTAGTAGATTATTCTTTTGACTGATTTCGTAAACATTCGCTACCTACAGTTTCCTTTCAAGCCTTGTATTCGTGCATCAGGTCTAATAGATCAGGTTGTGTGATCCCTGAAATCAAAACACCCACTTGCTTACTGAGTTTCTCAACTTTTTAAATACTATTACGGTTCCACCTCTTCTGTACCCATGTACTTTTTCTAAGCGTCTACTGGTTCCTTGAACAATTGAAATTCTTATGGAGTGTGTGCAGTAGTTGTTTGGCGGTCCGTTATTGGTTTTATCGCCGATGAACCAATACCAGTGGCGAAATGGCGAAATTTTTCGAAATCGTGTCGGTTTGCTTTTAAAATATTCTCTACAATTTTCATTGCCATTGGACTGATTAGAAAACTGTTTGATCGGCAACAATGATTTATATGTAATACCTGTAGGACAATTTCATTAGTCTCTTCTCCAGGGTCACACTAAGTTCGTGACCATGTTACAGTATTTGAGAAAGCTGTACTATCCACCCAAGTCCCCTCAAAATAGTACCCGTAAGAAAAACTTTCAAAGATATAATCAGTTTAATATTCATAGATTAAATTACTCATTCGTATTTGAGACCTCTTTATATAAATCATTTCTGAATGTACATTGTACTAATGTGAAAGAATTCGTTACTATGATCATTAACTCAAATATAATCGTACAAAACCTGAGCGCTGGAATTGCAAACTGACCTTTTTAAAAACCTCTGGAGAGACCAACTGCTTTTACACAAGCTGAAAACCACCGTATCAACTTCAAGGTATAATCCAATCAATTCAGTTTTCAGTTTATTCATCGAAACGATACGCATGTAAAACGAAAGTTTCTCAAGAGGTTCTTTGATTTGAGTTTATTAGGGGAATCTTTCACAGCTGAAACCCATTCCAAAGTATTGACGGGACCCACTGAGAGAAGTAGGGAGAAATAATTTCTCTTTCAGCGAGAAATAGCATGGACAAAAAAGATAAAAGGCGTAGGTAGTGTGTGAGAGAGGAGGCTGGAGTGAATATGAATGAACTGGAAACATCCACTTTCTTCGTAAGCTTACTCGTCAGTTCCTCTAGCCCACCGTGGCACTTTTGGTTAACTTTGCTTCTTACAGCTGAACCTTATCACGTTCGCACTTTGGCAACCGTAGCCCAAATGGAGATCTCTCAAGACCCAGAACACCTACTTTCCTTCGGGTGGGGTACAGCCGTTTATCGTTATCCTCCTGTTGAACTTGGGTAACCGGGAGTTTCAACGACCCTCTTCAGGGTTGAACATGAATTAAGATACCTCCTGTACGGATTTCTGAAATGATTGATCAAGTAGTTTAGGTAACCCCCATACGTTGGAACAAGACCAGTCGTGTCATTTTAAAATTATATATAATCCCCAAAATACATTAGTTCTACTAACAAAAACTTGACTCTGTTGATGTTAACGAACAGCGCAATGCATATGAATAATGAATTCTTCATAGTCAAGAAAAACAGAGAACCTCATTTCTGATGAAGTTTATTGAAATCAGAAAAGCATGATGCAATCTGCCAGTGGAATCGCAATAAAATAAAATCTAGCTCTCTACCTTAACAGAACTTTCCATCTGTTGTGCACAATGCACTTTCAACGTGTCTTCAGAACCAGTTTAAATAGATCAATTGTGTTTTACATTGCCACTTATTACGTCTGGATTGGCGGCCCTGTAGATAAATGTAGGCATTTACGGCGTAGATCTGCAAAGTAGTTCTGACGAACGTGCATGTTTGCTCTCAGACAAACTCCAAGTTAGGCACCGTATCCGGTCGATAAATGCCTACAAATGGAAATGGACGAAAAAATGCTTTTGTATCGACATCCGATTCAATGGAAACAAGTGAATAAGGGAGCAATGCTTTTACCTTACCGTCAAAAGCGCAGGAAACTCGTTTAGCAAGCAACTTTTTTTTTAGACTGGTCCTTCTCTCGCGTCTATTATTTCATCGAAATTCAAGCCAGCTTCCTTTTCCATTCCGAACCTACCCAATACCCTTTGGTTTCTCCGGTGGGGAAAATCGCTGGCGAACGTGAACATTTTCCCAAGACCACTCTGGAATCGGCTATGCATACATAACACATTTAATATGTCACAGATGCACCATGTGAGTATATTAGTAAATCCAAGTGTAAGCGAGTATCCCAAGATTTTCGAAATTGTAATAAAACCAAATGTCCGTGTGTCTTGATGTACTTGTTCCAAATTCGTTTTTGATATTGGCTAGAGGAAAAAAATTCGAAAGCGATTCACGCTCGACAAGATATATGAAAATTGCAATTCCGAACGCCCAATTCGTATTTAGCAAAGGCTAATATTCGAAATTCCTATAATTTAATTACCATATAAATAATTAGTTGTAAATTTAATTTAAAATTAGTTTTGATGTAACAACGGATTCATCCAACGAGTTTTGGAGCTAAAATTAAAGCAAACCAAATTAAACCTACGGGTAGCGAGTTCAATAAATTTGTTCCTGATGACATAAGTACCCCGTGACATAAGTGGATTCCAATCAGAGATGGGAGTTAATCGATTAACGAGTACTTTTACGAATACAGTTACGATTAATTAGGTATTCGTATAAATAATTGAATAATGAAAATAATCGATTACATTTGTATTCGCGCATGGTGAATACTTTTCGCGAACACTATTTTATTCGCCAAAAGTAGTCGAATAGATTTATAATCAAATATAATTGTGATCGAATACTTTTGTTGATTAAAAAATTCCGAGCAGTTGGTATTGAGGGCATTTGCATATCAGCTAGTTCGGCAGACTGTGTCCTGCCTGAAAGTAATAAGGTTCCAGTCATGCAGCATGATCGTCAAAATCGATTTAACTCTTGATTTTTCATGGAAACAGACAACGTTTTTTCACTAAATTCCGTTTTGAAATGGGTTTCCACAACTTCGTCGCGAGTGATTCAGTTTAGTGTTAGTTGTAGTTCGAATCACAATGTGTTTTTACTACCGCTTACACTCAACTACGAAGATTTCACTTCTGAGACTTCGAAATACAAAGTATTCGTTCAATGATCATTCGCATGCCTTTCGGAGGGGTCCGTCGTCACTAGCAAGTCGTACTGTTTCGACGACCTGATGATGTCTTTACATCGAAAGCGCTCGCCCCGGTACTCGACTTGCTAGTGACGACGGACTCCTCCGAAAGGTATGTAAATGATAATTTTACTATTACTACTAGCAGAAAAAACCCTTTCGATTTAATACCAAAGTATTCGTTATTCTCTTACTTTATCTGTACTCGCAAAAAAGTATGTTGATCGCGATTTCTCTAAAAATAATTGCGGAAAAGTAATCGTTAATCACGATTACTATTGTAAATCGTTCCGCCCAACAAATAACGAATACTTCAAAAGTAATCGATTAACGCCCATCGCTAATTCCAATATATTATTTATACTCCTATTTCCTCGTCCTTGCATAGTGATGATCGTTAGAGCATTGAAAAGCTACATAATTTATATCTCTGTCTCGTGGGATCATGCTATCCGCTTGGTTAGTTAACTGCGTAGAATAACCAACAAACTTCTGCTTCTGTTTTTTTTTTTTTTTTTTTTTTTCCTTTTTTTAAGGTTGCTGAGTATGCTCGTGGGACAAAAGTAGGGAGAGTTTCGCTTCCTACAGTAAGACCCCGGAGGTAGGTAATTTTTAATGGAATCAGAACAGGAGTACAAAAGTTGGCAGAAGACTTCATATAGATACATGATAAACGGCTCTTACATCATGTATCCGATTGGGCTTTTTATCCAACGATCGCATAGATTAATTGTTTCTAGACAATAAATGAGATTATCACTGCGAAATGGTCAAAAAGTTACCTGACCGACACATTTACATTCTTATTAGTTGGTCATATTTGGATGTCGTATTGTAACAAATCCATGTTACTCACAATCTTAAACAATATTTAATCGTGAATATCTCATTTTCAATGTCATACGATAGTACGGCTCACTTGCTAATACTTTATATGCGACAAGTTATAGCGGATGACCGAAAATCATTCCCAATAAGTAATTTGCGTAGCAGTAACGTCCTGGTTACACGTATGTATGTTTTTTTTTTTTTTTTTTTTTTTTTTTTTTTTACGTGTCACGTGTGTATGTTTTCAATGATTCCCATGGAGCTACATATTTTGATCACATGCACAGGATCAGAAAAAATAGCCAAATAGAGGCCGTAGAATAATACCAGACCAAACCTGTCCTATGCTGAAAATTTATAATTTCTCAGGTTATCGCAGCTCAAACGAAACGGTATTAACTTGCGTTCTTCAATGATTCATGTCAGCATGCAGCAGTTCTTAACACCATACTCTTTTAAACCAACTCGAAAGATTTATTTTCGAAAATTATTTGCAGTTTTTATCGATTTTAGCAAATTTTCCAAGAAAATGAAGCTATTGCAATGGCTCGAAAATTTTACAAATAACATCATTCGAAAATGTTCGTTGTTGAAATCCGTTTTGAGGTATTCAGAAATGAATTGAGGAGCTGACATGGAAAAGCAGTTAAGTCCAAAAATCAAATTTCATATGAACCCCTCTGAACTCTTATCAGATTTGTTGGACATAATCTCTTCTCCATTCAAAGGTCACACATTTATTCACGGTGCGATCTAGAAAGGACGGGAGGACCAAAAGCTTTTCCCACGCCGTTGGCGTGACTGTTTACTTGCACTTCGACGAAAAAAAATTTTCTTTCGATTTTTGGACTTAACTGCTTTTCCATGGCAGCTCCTCAATTGTAGAGTTAACGCTATGTTGTCGTGCACACTCTGTATCAGATTTTCTCTCAAAATAAATTCACTAGACGAACCTTAGGAGTGAGTAGGAGGTGAGACCCCTAAGTGAGGGGAACCTACCTGGAGGGAGAGTTGTTATAAATTAGCCGAGTCCTGCCCCTAGGACCATCTTCCACTGTTCAAACTCAACGAACCAACAGCTTTCTCTCCTAACAAACCTAACTCCTCTTGTTTGCAGGAGTCTTCCTTTTTAGTTTTATCCTATAGTTCCAATCTTAGTCAGTTTTCGTCCATATTTTTACATTCTTTATAAAAAAATATCAACAGTGGTGCCCACCACTTGATTGAGTTGATTAGACCCAGATAGTTAGCGCTGCCGTATCACCGGCGGTTAAAGCTACTAATTATGTGAGCAATAGGGCTGCGGTATGACCGGCTAGTAAAGTAGGAGGCTACGGTACGTCAAGATCCGGCCGTGTAGGTTAAAACTTCCATCAGGGTTTTGTAGGTTCAGAGGTTAGTTACCACTCTCTCAATGTCGTCTATTTCGCAGGAGTCGAATTGACTTCTCAAATATCATTTTCAACTCGCACGCAGCCACTATATATATTCTGTTAATGTACCAAAAAATCAAGCTTTCAAGATGAAAAGATGAGTTCGTTAGCCAGCACTTTTTGATCACATTAAATACTAATGTCTTTTCACATTAAATAGCTTTTTCAAATTTCAACAAATCAGAAGAAAACAAGTCACCAAAAATGGCTGAAAACAGCTATGAATTGTTGAACTTGTTGAATTGTTGAACTCTGCTGAATTTTAGTCAAGAGTAGGTTATCAACTATGAACTAGAATATTGAAAACGTTATGCAAAAAATTATCTTGAAATATGTACCTAAATTTCATAAAATTGTCTGAAAATCGTGCAGAACATGATTTAGAACGAGTTTTTTCCTGCCATTAATTGATAGTTCAAAAATTTCTTTACACTAAAAGAAATTTTTAAATGATCAATTTATGGCGGGAAAAAACTCATTCTAAATTATGTTCTGCGCGATTTTGAGACAACTTAATGAAATTTAAGAACATTGTTTCGAAAGTTGAGCTCTTCATACTCAAATTTTAAAGTAACATATTATAATAAGATATTTTACAAAAATACGCTCATAAAATCATGCTGAATGACTGGAATTTTTTAAGCACATTTTAATTAAATTCAAGTAAATTCCTGCGTAAAATTTTGGGTACAAATTTTTAATGTTTCGGTTTAGACTTGATCAGCTTTTTCTAAGTATTATTCTTGAAAAAATAGATATTTATTGATTCTAAAAAGTTTGGCCATTATTTCTAATTTTTTGAAATTGGAACAATTTATTGTGCCCCCCCCCCCCCCTCACTCTCTACTCTCTCTCTCATCGTCAAATGATTTTATAAAATCATTAGCAACCGCATGTAATATATAATAATATCGAGCAGTGAGTTTAAACAGCTGAATTCTTAAAACATTAAATTATTATTTCTCAGCGTCACACGATTCCTTTTAATTGTAACGGAATGTGATTGAAAATCATTTTAAATTAGTTATTTCCCTAAATACAATGATTTTATGATTCGTTGCCACCAAAAAAATGTCCTGCGAGAAAGTAAATGATATCGATACCCTTGAGGCTATAGAGTAATGTGAGATTTTGAGAAGAATCTAAGTTTTGAACCTTTTCAAGTGTTACAACATTACCACTACATTACCGTACATGCAGAAAAAGTTCGATAACTAGAACTGATATCGATTGCCCATTGAGATAACTTCAGACCTAGTTCAAGGAAAGATAGAGCTTACGAAGGGCGACTTAGATTAAACTAACTTTTCACGGTTCAGCAGCCTCCCTTCGATGTTTCATAAAACTTTTTCGATTAAATTACTCATGATGAAAGTTGAGCGCTGTAGGTGCGGCTAAAATGTTCTTCTTAATAATTTCTTGCCAGAATGTAATTTAAAACTCGACAACTACATTTCTGATAAGCAGGTGCATGTAGGTGTTACGAATCCAACAAATTACAATACAAAAAGAGGTCTATTGCAATGAGCGCGTCGCTTTGTGTAACTTTTTTAAGGGTCCGAATGAGGTATAAATTTGAAAATAAACACTAACCTTCGTAAAATATTTAATAATAAAAATATATCTGCCGCTAATGACCCTTCTGGTTGATATGCGGGTTAAACCTTTAAAAAAATATACATATACAAAATAATAAAAATATATGAATTGAAGATAATGCAATCTGTGGGCTTTATGAGGGCTACGAAGATCTTACGTACATTCATTCGTTCATCCGGTGCACCACGGTGGTAATGAAGCTAAAAGGGGTCTGTCCACCCTCCTACCCGCACTATTCCGACAATTGTCATCAAAATTGCTTCGTATAGTTCTGCCTGCTACAAGTATTACCAGATAGGCAGATACCAAAACAAAATTGTTCAGGGTCGTCTAAAAAGTAAAATGCGTGTGAAAATCTTAATTTCGGACAACAAAAACCATCATCTTCTTCTCAATAAATCAGCTCAAAACCTATCGTCCATTTCATTTAGCTACGCAAACACCTTCCTAGTCACGGTGCAGTGAACTCTTTCTGGGCTCGATGAGAATTGCCCTGATTTCGACTACCTATGAAAATATTGTGTCTCGGAACTTGAGCGAGAGGCACGAGATTTCCAAATAGTTTTATGTAAGAGACTTTGCGAAGACTTGCTTTTCCTCTTCAGATACAGGACAATGCACTTTCGTAAATTTTCCATTTGAATCCATTGGAGTCATAAAAGGCTTATGGTGTTAAAATCTGTTATCACCTCTTGTAGGAACTCCCGTAGATTCAAACAAAAGTGACCGCCTTATTAACAAAAAGGGAGTTTAAGGGGGAAGTTTACCCATCTTCAATTGGCGTAAAGGTGGAACATGTCCGTGAAGTGGGAACCGAAGGTCTATTTATTACATTGGGACAAAGTAAAAATTTGTCCCGGAACACAAAGAAAAAATGTGAACGCCCCAGGAGTATTAAAAGCTGGCTTCGAAGTTCCAGAACCCACGGGAAGGAACCCACGGATGCGAATTTAAGGAGTTTCTAGTGACCTTTCAAAGGAGGGCTTCGTGAAAGCAGCTTTCACCCAAAACTATGTCGGTAAGTGTGCTATGAAATCCTTTCAATTATCATTCAAACCCATGTTCAAAACTGGCAAAATAGATCTGGACCAATTTTTTTAGGAAGTAGAAACTAGTCCAAATCTCAGGAAAGCACTATTGAAATGAGTAAGGAATCCTTTCAATTATCATTCAAACCCATGTTCAAAACTGGCAAAAGAGATCTGGACCAAATTTTTTAGGAAGTAGAAACTAGTCCGAATCTCAGGAAAGCACTATTGAAATGAGTAAGGCTATATTATATATAGACTGGCACAACTGCAGATGAATTGATGACTGCGTGGTAGTCAGTCATTGTTTTAAATGTAAAGGGTAAGGTGAGATGGAAACACATAGCAAGGGCAATAATATGAGTATGCCGTCGCGGTGCAACAGAAGGCCACGTCAGTGACCATTTCCCAAATCAAGTCCAATCTGCTAAGTGTGTGTAAAGGGTCATTCATATATTAACTACCATTTCAAATTTTTCATTTTACGCATCTTGAAACGTGATCCAATAAATTTTATCTTGAAGGGAGGAGTTAATTATTAAAAATGATAATAAAATCGTTGAAAATTACGATGAAAAAAAAAACATAGGTATATATATTGAAATAATATCGACATTGTTTCAATTGTTGATATCCATTGAAATTTGTTTTTATATAAAATGCAGATATTGGCTTAGATATTAACTTGAGCAAATCATAAACAGAAGAATATGTTATTCAATCGCTTGATAAAAACTGCTTATGGTTTAGTATACAACAAATCTGTTCTTTCATTTCATCTTCGTTGTTTAGCACAATGAAGGTGTTACGTAGAAAGGGTGTTCTCAAATAAACGACCGATTTCCATCGTAAATATTAGAACTGTATTTAGGAGATAAAATTAAATGGACTGTATAATATATACCTTCAAACTTTATGAATAGAAAAAGAAACTAGGAGCTCCTAACATGAATTCCTATTTGTGTATAACTTAATGCTAGTTATTATATATGTGCCGTCAAATCTATGATTTAATTGGTTTTGTGCCAGGATTCTAATATTGCGCTGTATTAACTAAAATTTCTTTTGATATCTGTATAATGTATATCTATATAACTGATATCTCTGACCCGATTTGATGTGGAGAAGGGATGGTAAATGGGATGTCCAATATCGGATTTGCACGTCCGGGGAATGTGGAAATGGTCCTGATGATGTGACACCTGGATTAGAAGAATGACAGAGGGGTTCCCAGAAGCCAGTAGCTGCAAATAAATCGAAATTGTTATAGGTGGACATCACGTGTATAATGGCGGAGCACAAGACCCCAACTTCGATGGGTTGGTAAAGGCACTTACATCGATGTTCGAAGTATATCGAACGAAGAGTCCTTATAGGATTTCCAGTTCTTCGTCGAAGATCCTGCCGGCACCAGAGACGATCGTCTTCAAACCAGACAAAGAGGGGAAGTTCGCTCCTCTAGGAAAACTGTGATTTGTTCAAGCCAATCGACTCGTTTAGAGAGAAAAAATAGATCGAGGGTGATGGACGGCAATCTCAACGAGAGAACGCAGCAGACTGATTGAAGTGGTGGAAGGTCTTGGTGGGGAAGCGTGCTGGGATCTTGATATCAAGACGCACTATGTACTGGGAGGATGGGTCAGAGACATAAACAAACATAAAGAGCACTTGTGAAGTGGGGAACATTCCGCCCACCAAATTTGTAAAATTCAAATTTCTAAGGATCGACATCGAAGGGTTGTTGCGAAAGAGGAAGGAGCGGAACAAGTTGGATAAGTGGACGACGAAAGGAAGAGTTTGCTGTCTGAACTGTGGCAACTCGGGGAATGCCATCCTTCCCAGGATGGAGCGCTGTTACTCTGCCTCGTGCCCATTGAGTTACAGGGCTCTCGTCGTTCAGAAGAACCAATGTTCCTTCTATAACAGTGGGAGTCTTGGCGTCGGTCCACTTAGTCTTCTGTTGAAGAGTCGACAGGTATTCTGTCTTCCAACGCTGCCACAGATGCTGTTTCTTTTGCTTTACCAGCTGCCATCGAGACAACCTGTTTTCTCGAAGATCTAGAAGAGAAGGTTCTGGATAACTCATCAAGTTGTCACCGATTAAGAAATGCGCAGGTGACAAAAATCAGTCTCTTCTGGGCTTCCTGACAGTGGACATAGCGGTCTCGAATTAAGTATTGCTTCCGTTGATTTAAAGAGTGTATCTAGTTCTTCGAAAGTTAAACTGGTTTCTCCAGCCACTCGACGGAGATGACCTTTAACTGACTTTATTCCGGCTTCCCATAGTCCTCCAAAATGTGGAGCCTTTGGAGGGTTAAAATGCCAGTTAATTTTCATAGGAGAGCAATGATGCAGAATGGAGTTCTGTGTGATCTCATCATCAAACCATAGTTGAAGTTCCTTTAAATGATTCGCAGCACCTTGGAAGTTGGTTCCTCTATCACTGTAAATATGTTGAGGGACCCCATGCTTTGCAATAAAGCGGGATAGACAGGCCAAGAATGCTTCAGTAGACAAACTTGATACGTCTTCTAAGTGCAACGCCTTGGTTTGCATACAGATAAATAAACAAAGGTAGGCTTTTCCTAGAGCAGCTTTGCGCCTCAAGGACTCACGAATCAGGAATGGTCCTCCAAAATCAATCCCCACATGTTGAAAAACTCTACCCTCTGACACCCTGAATTCGGGAAGGTCACCCATAGTAGGCTGGATAGATTTATGTGCCTTTAGCTCCTTGAAACAGGTCAAACACATAAATGTTCGGTGACGCACCAACTGTCTTAATGCAGGGATCCAAAATTTTAATTGGATGAGGGCTTGAAGGAGACCAGGACCGGGGTGTAAATAAATTCGATGATAGTAATCAAAGATCAATATCGTAAAATGACTTTTGTTGGGTAGCAAAATGGGATGCTTATGGTTGGTAGTAAGGTTTGAGTTATTTAATCTGCCGCCCACCCTGAGAATGTCTAGGTTATCAAGATAAGGCGATAACTTACGAAACCTTTCAAATACCAAACTGTTATTTTTGTCACCCTCAATAAAGTGTTTGTTTTGTATGAGTCGAAAACAAACATCTTCTGCCTTTTGAAATTCATTCGCACTCATTGGACCGAATTTCTGAGCATTTTTATTTCTTTTGTTGTGAATAAATCTAAGTATAGTGCCTACAAATCTTAATAATCGAAGATAAGATGAAAATTTCGAAATCCAATCGATATTGATAGACGTTTGAGAGGAGAGAAGAGCATGTATTGTCGAACCGTTCGATTTGCATTCGGGAAGTTCCTTAGGAGTAAAATGTGACTTTGGCCAACTTTCTCTTGGCTGTTTCAACCACTGCGGTCCCCACCACCACAGGTAATGATTAATTAAATCCTTAGGCATCAAACCACGTGAACAACAATCGCTGGGATTATCCTGAGTTCGGACATGCATCCACGTAATATCTTTGGTGAGACTTGAAATTTCGTTCACTCGATTGGCTACAAAGGTTTTTAATGAATAGGTAGGAGTTTTAAGCCAATCCAATACAACAGTTGAATCGGTGAAAAGTGTTGATGGTAATTCCGGTTCCGGTAGGGATTCAAGAAATGTGGATAACATAGAAAAGATTTTAGCTAGTAATAGAGCTCCACAAAGTTCTAATCTCGGTATTGAAATTGTTTTTATCGGTGCAAGTTTTGTTTTTGCAATGAGGAGTTTAGTTTGGATCGTATTTTTCGATAATATACGAATGTAAATACAAGCGCCATATCCCTTTTCCGAAGCGTCGCCGAACCCTACGATGTGATAACGCAGAGGTCGTTCGCTTGATAACAATCGAGGAATGTTTATTTCCGATAAGTTAGGAAGTTGAAGTAGAAAATCATTCCATTGTGACTGAATGGTAGTAGGAAGGGGATCGTCCCAATCCAAATTTAATTTCCAAAGATCTTGTATGAATGATTTGGCTAAAAAAACAATAGGTGCTAAAAATCCCAAAGGATCATATATTTTAGCAATTGAGGACAATAATGAGCGTTTTGTGGAAGCAATAGGTGGTAACGTTATTGAGTAGGAAAATGAATCAGTAGCGGAATCCCATTGTAACCCCAGTATTTTAATAGTAGAGCTGGCTTCCTCATTAAATGAAAATGATATGGAGTCATTTTCTACTCCATCTGAAGTTGACATCAACAATTCACGCCTATTGCTCGCCCATTTGCTTAAATAGAATCCTCCCCTTTCAAACATATCGATTAATTCTTTTTTTAATTGTATTGCATCTTCTACCGAATCAGTACCACACACCAAATCATCTATGTACATATCGTTAGGAATTACTTTGGAGGCTAAAGGAAAATCATGACCTTCGTCAAGTTTCAGTTGTAACATAGTTCTAAGTGCTAAATATGGGGACGAAGATAGGCCGTATGTAAGAGTAGATAGTTCGTATTGTTGAACTGGATCAGAAACATCAAACCTCCAATAGATATGTTGGTAACTCCTATCTTTTGGATTCACGAGAATATGTCTGTACATTTTAACTATGTCGGCTACTAGGACGACACTATGAATCCTCCACTTCAGGAGTATATTCCTGATGTCCGTTTGAAGTTTAGGACCAGTCATTAGTTGATCGTTCAGGGATCCTAATGAAGTAGGCGAACTTGCGTCGAAAACTACTCTCAATTTGGTAATATTCCTGTCTTCTTTCACGATCGAATGGTGCGGAATAATGTAGTTTGCTGGATCTTTAGTTGGATACATGTGGCCCATTTCAATATATTCCCTCATAAAATCTTTGTATTGGTTTGATAGTTCACTGTTTCGCTGAAATTTATGCTCTAAATTAGTCAAACGTCTAAGTGCATGAGATGCTGACGATCCTAATTTAGGAGTTCCTTCTTTAAAAGGCAAGGAAACTACGTAGCGACCTGAAGAATCCCTATAGTGAGTTTTCACAAAATGTTCCTCACAATAATCGTCTTCAGAATTAGAAATTTTGACTTGAAGTGGTTCTTCTAATTTCCAAAATTTCTGAAGTTCATCTCTAACGTCTGGTGAATTGGATGTGAATAGCGTGGTAGAGTTGACAGAATTGTTCATTTTCATTTTTCCGCATACAACATAACCGAATATTGATGAAAATAATTTAGGACGATTTTCATCAATCGTTATGATGTCACCTGTCCAAATATCAGGAGTGAGGTCACAACCCATTAGGAAGTCTATCGAATTCGATTCCCAGAATTTGTCATCGGCTAGTTGGTAGTGAAGATACTTTTTCCAATCGTTGGGATAAAGTTTCACATTTGGAAGATCATCTGTGATTTTATTTACCACCATTGCGTCGGTAATGAACGTGGGTGTCAACATACCCCGAGGTCTAATTGAACATGAAACCTTACCTTTAATACCATCAAACATAGTATTTCCTAAACAGGATACCTTTTTAGGCATGTGAATCATGCTTAGCCTCAGTTTGTTCAAACACTTTTGAGTAATAAAAGAACTCTGACTACCACTATCTATAACAATCCTAATCTGCTGATAACTGCCGTGATCATCTTCAATTTCTGCAATAATAGTACCTAGAAGTACCTGAGACCCTTTAGCTGAAATGGTATGAAGACTGGTAGACGAAGCGGAAGGTGAAGGAACCGACGAGTTACTGGTATTTGATTCAACATGCAACATAGAGTGATGCTTTTCTGGGCAAAATCTACAATGCCAAGATGATTTGCATGACGATGTGTTATGGAGTTCGGACAGGCAGTTTTTACATCCGTTCCACGATTTCAACCATTTAGAACGTTGTGTATTACTACCATTGGTGAATGTTAAACAATCCAGCAATTTATGAGATTGTTTACAAATAATACAACAAACGCCTTGAGTATTAATATTATTAGAAGATTTGTTTTCTGATTTAGTGAAATTATTAGAAGTTTTACTCGCAAGTAGCGTTGTGGATAATTTTGAACGAGTATTAGAATGGAACTTAGGTTTTGATCTATTACTATAAGTTCCCTTTGATTTATTGTGGTCTCTAATAATCGAAGTGTCAGTTTCAGACTTGAAAGCAACCACATTCTGATCTGCTAGTTGCATAGCTATACTTCGAGAGCGGACGAAATCAGAAAGATTTTTAAAGGTTGGAAAGTCGACGTCTTTATGCTCGATTTCAAATTGCTCTCTCGTTATCGGATCCAGTGTTTTGATGGCAATATGAAACAAGATAAACTCCGCGGGATTCAAGACTCCCAAACGTTCGAATGCGGAAACGCTCTCAGATACTTTGGTTAAAAATAACTGATAAGAAACCACCGACGGTTTACCTGTTTGAGGTTTAAAGTTTATCAATTCATTGAGATAAGCCGCGGCTAACAATCTTTTATTGTCGTAGGCTTGAATTAGATTGTTCCAAGCGATCTGATAATTATCACCAATTAGCGGTAATTTGCTCACAATAGTATGAGCTGTCCCACTCACAGCGCCCAATAGATAATGGAACTTTTGAATAGATGATATAGAATTATCTTCATGTATTATAGATACAAAGGCGTCTTTAAATTTAGGCCAATTCAATATTCTTCCATCAAAAGGAGGTAATGAAATTTTGGGTAGATTAGATAATCTTGGAATAGGCTCATGTGATGTAGCGATGGAAACCCCTCTATTTTCACTTTGGTTAGTAATATTGCTCCTACTTCCGTCAGTAAATGAAACATACGTAGCATTTGCTTCATAAAAATATCTCCGAGTATTGTTCTCCATCAAAGATTCTTCAGCAGTTGGAAAATCCGAAATTTTATCAATATCATCGTAAGCTTCGGCAATCTGATACCAATATAATTCAAATTTTTCCCAATAATTAGATAAGGACAAATACATCCCCTTAAAGGCATTGATATTAGTTGTGTTTGGCTCGCGAAAAGCCACTCTTCCCTTTTCGTTAATTAGCGCAATTTGTCTAGCCACAGAACACAATTTCCTTTTGAGGGATTTGATATTTTTAGGTGTGGAATCGACAGGATTAGGATGATCATCAGGCATGGTTCAAGATGGATTTTTACGGTTGTCAAATAATAAAGATAATAATAATAATCTAACTAACGATTCTATCAATTTGAAATTATTTTCAAATAATGCGAGACTAGTGAAAAATCCTGAACATACGAAACAAAACTGTTGAGAATTATGCAATCATAAACCCCAGAGTATCAATTGAATCCAGCATAACCTTATTGAAAATTACAGCAATGTATGCTCTAATTGCCTATTAACTTTTGGAGAATGTATGTCTTAGAAGCATAAATTCAATATGTATCTAGATAAATCTTATAAATATTGCACAACGTGACAAATTCATAGATATCATAATCATCGGTATAGTTCATATAGGCAGTAGGCACATTTTACTAAAATGTTTCAGAGTAATGATAGATTGGCACATTTAAATATAGGTATTAAATATTAGCAGATTGTAATAAAATTATGTACTCGTAAATCGGCACACCTTGACTGATCGATTTAATTTATAGAGAAATAATTCAGAAAAATTTATCAATCGGCACAAAGGAAATATATATATTTAATTAAAATTCAATTTAAACTGAATGATTCTATCGTGGCTCGATGGGCCAAAATGTTACGTAGAAAGGGTGTTCGCAAATAAACGACCGATTTCCATCGTAAATATTAGAACTGTATTTAGGAGATAAAATTAAATGGACTGTATAATATATACCTTCAAACTTTATGAATAGAAAAAGAAACTAGGAGCTCCTAACATGAATTCCTATTTGTGTATAACTTAATGCTAGTTATTATATATGTGCCGTCAAATCTATGATTTAATTGGTTTTGTGCCAGGATTCTAATATTGCGCTGTATTAACTAAAATTTCTTTTGATATCTGTATAATGTATATCTATATAACTGATATCTCTGACCCGATTTGATGTGGAGAAGGGATGGTAAATGGGATGTCCAATATCGGATTTGCACGTCCGGGGAATGTGGAAATGGTCCTGATGAAGTGACACCTGGATTAGAAGAATGACAGAGGGGTTCCCAGAAGCCAGTAGCTGCAAATAAATCGAAATTGTTAGAGGTGGACATCACGTGTATAATGGCGGAGCACAAGACCCCAACTTCGATGGGTTGGTAAAGGCACTTACATCGATGTTCGAAGTATATCGAACGAAGAGTCCTTATAGGATTTCCAGTTCTTCGTCGAAGATCCTGCCGGCACCAGAGACGATCGTCTTCAAACCAGACAAAGAGGGGAAGTTCGCTCCTCTAGGAAAACTGTGATTTGTTCAAGCCAATCGACTTGTTTAGAGAGAAAAAATAGATCGAGGGGATGGACGGCAATCTCAACGAGAGAACGCAGCAGACTGATTGAAGTGGTGGAAGGTCTTGGTGGGGAAGCGTGCTGGGATCTTGATATCAAGACGCACTATGTACTGGGAGGATGGGTCAGAGACATAAACAAACATAAAGAGCACTTGTGAAGTGGGGAACATTCCGCCCACCAAATTTGTAAAATTCAAATTTCTAAGGATCGACATCGAAGGGTTGTTGCGAAAGAGGAAGGAGCGGAAAAAGTTGGATAAGTGGACGACGAAAGGAAGAGATTGCTGTCTGAACTGTGGCAACTCGGGGAATGCCATCCTTCCCAGGATGGAGCGCTGTTACTCTGCCTCGTGCCCATTGAGTTACAGGGCTCTCGTCGTTCAGAAGAACCAATGTTCCTTCTATAACAGTGGGAGTCTTGGCGTCGGTCCACTTAGTCTTCTGTTGAAGAGTCGACAGGTATTCTGTCTTCCAACGCTGCCACAGATGCTGTTTCTTTTGCTTTACCAGCTGCCATCGAGACAACCTGTTTTCGCGAAGATCTAGAAGAGAAGGTTCTGGATAACTCATCAAGTTGTCACCGATTAAGAAATGCGCAGGTGACAAAAATCAGTCTCTTCTGGGCTTCCTGACAGTGGACATAGCGGTCTCGAATTAAGTATTGCTTCCGTTGATTTAAAGAGTGTATCTAGTTCTTCGAAAGTTAAACTGGTTTCTCCAGCCACTCGACGGAGATGACCTTTAACTGACTTTATTCCGGCTTCCCATAGTCCTCCAAAATGTGGAGCCTTTGGAGGGTTAAAATGCCAGTTAATTTTCATAGGAGAGCAATGATGCAGAATGGAGTTCTGTGTGATCTCATCATCAAACCATAGTTGAAGTTCCTTTAAATGATTCGCAGCACCTTGGAAGTTGGTTCCTCTATCACTGTAAATATGTTGAGGGACCCCATGCTTTGCAATAAAGCGGGATAGACAGGCCAAGAATGCTTCAGTAGACAAACTTGATACGACTTCTAAGTGCAACGCCTTGGTTTGCATACAGATAAATAAACAAAGGTAGGCTTTTCCTAGAGCAGCTTTGCGCCTCAAGGACTCACGAATCAGGAATGGTCCTCCAAAATCAATCCCCACATGTTGAAAAACTCTACCCTCTGACACCCTGAATTCGGGAAGGTCACCCATAGTAGGCTGGATAGATTTATGTGCCTTTAGCTCCTTGAAACAGGTCAAACACATAAATGTTCGGTGACGCACCAACTGTCTTAATGCAGGGATCAAAATTTTAATTGAATGAGGGCTTGAAGGAGACCAGGACCGGGGTGTAAATAAATTCGGTGATAATAATCAACGATCAATATCGTAAAATGACTTTTGTTGGGTAGCAAAATGGGATGCTTCTGGTTGGTAGTAAGGTTTGAGTTATTTAATCTGCCGCCCACCCTGAGAATGTCTAGGTTATCAAGATAAGGCGATAACTTACGAAACCTTTCAAATACCAAACTGTTATTTTTGTCACCTTCAAAAAAGTGTTTGTTTTGTATGAGTCGAATACTAACATCTTCTGCCTTTTGAAATTCATTCGCACTCATAGGACCGAATTTCTGAGCATTTTTATTTCTTTTGTTGTGAATAAATCTAAGTATAGTGCCAACAAATCTTAATAATCGAAGATAAGATGAAAATTTCGACATCCAATCGATATTGATAGACGTTTGAGAGGAGAGAAGAGCATGTATTGTCGAACCGTTCGATTTGCATTCGGGAAGTTCCTTAGGAGTAAAATGTGACTTTGGCCAACTTTCTCTTGGCTGTTTCAACCACTGCGGTCCCCACCACCACAGGTAATGATTAATTAAATCCTTAGGCATCAAACCACGTGAACAACAATCGCTGGGATTATCCTGAGTTCGGACATGCATCCACGTAATATCTTTGGTGAGAATTGAAATTTCGTTCACTCGATTGGCTACAAAGGTTTTTAATGAATAGGTAGGAGTTTTAAGCCAATCCAATACAACAGTTGAATCGGTGAAAAGTGTTGATGGTAATTCCGGTTCCGGTAGGGATTCAAGAAATGTGGATAACATAGAAAAGATTTTAGCTAGTAATAGAGCTCCACAAAGTTCTAATCTCGGTATTGAAATTGTTTTTATCGGTGCAAGTTTTGTTTTTGCATTGATATCTGTATAATGTATATCTATATAACTGATATCTCTGACCCGATTTGATGTGGAGAAGGGATGGTAAATGGGATGTCCAATATCGGATTTGCACGTCCGGGGAATGTGGAAATGGTCCTGATGATGTGACACCTGGATTAGAAGAATGACAGAGGGGTTCCCAGAAGCCAGTAGCTGCAAATAAATCGAAATTGTTAGAGGTGGACATCACGTGTATAATGGCGGAGCACAAGACCCCAACTTCGATGGGTTGGTAAAGGCACTTACATCGATGTTCGAAGTATATCGAACGAAGAGTCCTTATAGGATTTCCAGTTCTTCGTCGAAGATCCTGCCGGCACCAGAGACGATCGTCTTCAAACCAGACAAAGAGGGGAAGTTCGCTCCTCTAGGAAAACTGTGATTTGTTCAAGCCAATCGACTCGTTTAGAGAGAAAAAATAGATCGAGGGGATGGACGGCAATCTCAACGAGAGAACGCAGCAGACTGATTGAAGTGGTGGAAGGTCTTGGTGGGGAAGCGTGCTGGGAGCTTGATATCAAGACGCACTATGTACTGGGAGGATGGGTCAGAGACATAAACAAACATAAAGAGCACTTGTGAAGCGGGAACAGAAGGATGTAAAAGAAATGAATCGTTGGACTTTTTACTCCGGAAAAAATTGCTGTATGATGAGGGAAATGCGATTATAGAAAGCAGGAAAAATTGATATTCTAATATTAAAATCAACTCAGCCATAAACGTTGCTGGCCCTGCAAGACGCTGGGGGCTTTGTGCGAAATATTCCCCAAAATTAGAGCCGCCTTTTGTCTTCAAAACTTCCTGAAAAAGTTTAATTTGCTTTCTACCGTTTTGTTTCCAGGATTTCAGATGAGACGCATAACGCTGGCATAACACAGACGCACCGCCGGGACACTCCTTGAAAACTGCCATCAGGACACCCTTCAAAAGCAAGGCGAGTCGGGACTCTCATCGAAATAATGTGATTGATGGGAAACTCGTCATCTTCGTTTCAACTCTGAACTACCGGTAATTATTACAACTCGAGGCCATCCTGAATACTAGGCCAAAGGGTACACCTGAGCCAGGGATTCTATAGATCAGACTTATATACGTTCTTCGGGATGTGTACCTAAGGGTTCAACTACTCACCACCCAGTCTCTCTGATCAAAAAAGGTCTAAGTTTAAAATATGTTCACAGTTATTAAATGGGTACATTATTACATACATGTTTAAATTTAAACCTAAAGTTTGTATGTCTTGAAAAAGGAAGATGATAGATATAAAGAGAATTTATTTGTTTGCAGTACACCCCAAATGAACCTTAGTGTTGACTATGGTAAAATGATGGACTTTGAGTAAAAGAAGATTATTATAAATTAATATAAATAACTTCAAGTAAGCCTCATGAAAGAAACCATTGAAACCTTCTTCGGGTTTATAACTTTACGAAGGTTGGTGTTGACGGGTTCGTGTCAGACGTAATAAATATAGATCATGCGTTGTCAATCAAGCGGTCTCCAATTAACACAGAAAAATAAATCATATTAGAAGTTCGCTGTCGGAAGTTGCCTGAACTTCTGCTTTTCAAACAAAACAACGTCTATATATTATTACAATAATGACAGGAAGCACAGTTAGGTAAACTGCATAACTGTCCACAGCACAGTCAGAGTAGAACCTCTGACGAAGAAAATGCAAAATAGTACAGATGAAGAAAACAATGTTTGGGAGTTGGGGGGGGGGGGGGGGGGGGGGATTCTCGACCGTGAAATTATACACTATTGTGTGTCTTGAGAATTGGTGTTGGAATAAAAGACGTTTCCGAAATTGTTTCCCTTTATCAGGATAATAAATCAAAGGAAAGTATGGCTAACATTTCATTATGCATGGAGGGCTTGGTTTGCAGAACCAAATCAGATTGTTGCGAACTGAATCGATAGCGACGAAGTTGTGGAAACTCTTTTCAATAAAAAACGGAAGTTAAGGGGTTAAACGGAGGTTAAGATTTTTCTCTAAATCCCCCCCCCCCCCCCCCTTAGTTGTATTCACATTTTTGGGAAATTTGAAAATTTCGCTTCATCTCAACTTGTAAAATTAACTCATAAAAAACACAATCCCTTAACTATTTTTCGATCTGATTGAAAACAATGGATGTAATCTACCAAAACGCAACAGCCCAGGTGCAACGGGCCCTCAAAGAAGATCGTTGTCTGATTCAACAAGAATAGAGTTAAAACGTATATCGATTTCATTGCAAGATTCGGAATTCACATCAAATTCATGGAAAAATGAATCTATACTGAACTTTTGAGTCCGCGAAATGAATGAAAATAGTTAGGATAGAGATGGTTGCTCTAGGTTGGTTCCCTCTATGCCCTTAATGGTGAATGCCGTTGGTTTGATGTGCGCATACGCAAACTGAATAAAATGAAAAAGAACTATGTGCTCTATTTGGCATGTAGTATTAGGTTTTGGTACACTTCGAATACCATATACTTGGTCTTCTTCAAAAGAAATTGCCGATGATTAATTGATCATCTAAACAAATGATACAATTCCGGAAAACAGAGACTTAATCCAGACTACTAGTGCCGTCACAAAGTTGCAGACATAAATAATAGAGCAGTAACTGCTGAATAATTGGACACCTTTTGGAAAAAACTGATAAATAATTTTGCATTCAACCTCTCAGCCAACAGTAGGTGGAGGGGCAGATTAGCTTATTCACTCACTTATTTCAAATGGTCGATATGTGTGTTAATCTTAGTCTTTTTTTTTAACGGTCTTACTTCTGGAGGGTTCACTTTTTTGCGATGAACCACCGAAGAGTTTTAAAGAGAGAAAAAAGACTCTTGAGAGACGAAAACAATCTTATCATCACTGCCTTGGATTTATTGGTAAATCCTCTGACAATTGAAGCGTTGGAGAAGGATTTCTATAGCGTGAATGGACTGATCCGCCTTTTGTAGGGGCTACTTAACTCGAGTATATTCCATAAGGGTGTGTGTGTTTCTGTAAAAACATTTTCTCCAACATCCCAAA
The DNA here is from genome assembly GCA_030762985.1 of Adelphocoris suturalis. Taxonomy (NCBI): domain Eukaryota; kingdom Metazoa; phylum Arthropoda; class Insecta; order Hemiptera; family Miridae; genus Adelphocoris; species Adelphocoris suturalis. The sequence continues at coordinate 34,530,223 of CM061045.1, forward strand.
CGGGTTTTATGAATTTGATCTTTTTCACCTTCCTACTATTGATGAAATGGCTTGTCACGTTCCCCTTAGCGTGAAGTATTGTTAATTATTTCCTGAGATCCATTAAATGATACACCAAAAAATGCCACAACTTCGAATTAATAGTAGTTTAATCGAAATATTTTCGCTAAATGCACGTATATATAATATGATCATCTTTCTTTCGTTCACTTTAGAATAAATTTTAAATTACCGACATGTAATAACTTTTTCAAACGGCTTTTTCAATATTAAGAGTGCAAACTCGAACATCAATAGGCATGGCAACATTTTTAACGATCAACATTAGCATTCAAGCTCATCCTCTGTATTAAGCGGGATTATTTGTAATTTATCAGGGATCTAGGTACCCCCTCCCCAGAGGTGCAATGGGGGCCTAAATCTTCGATAAAAAGGTAGAGGAGGTTGACAGTATCCCGTCAGAGAGATACCACTCCTACTAATAGCTTTTAATGAGCCACGTTCGGAGTAGATTGGTTTTCCAGGGATCTGGATCGCCCATCCAACGCCAAACTCAGCTTCTCGAAAACACGGGTATCAGCGGCGACGCCCGTTGTTCACCAACGGGGCGACGACAGCGCATTCTTTGAGACCCCGACGGGACCTCTGTGAAGGGAACTCTGTCACAAATTTTTGAGCAAATTTACAATCAGACGTAATTGTTTAGACTTATATGAGCGGTGAGAGAATCGTTGGTGTAGCTTGACTTTGAGAATTGTCTGAACTTACTATATAATTTGTATTCCGAGAAAAAGAAAAAACGTGCCAGTATGGCTCATAATTAAAAATGGCATGCAACAGAAAACAGAACATATATCACAAAAGATGAGATGAATTGTTCGGCGCTACGTATGAACAGGAGCAGGAGGCTCCTTGTCGTTTCCTAGTCTTATGCCCGATTTGCAAGTCGTTCCAGAAACATTATTTGGCTCATTATATATCGAATTACTCTAAGAGTGGCACTATACCTTTCAGTCATAGTTGGAAGGAATGCAGCTAGGGATGAGAGGATGACAGTTCTAGGAAGTTTGTGGGCATTTCTGGTTATTGTAAACAAACTCTACAATTGAGTGCAGTTTCTCTGAACGACGAGAATTATTTATCTCTCTCAATCTTGTAATACCCTTGTAGTATGGATTTGTTTGTTGTATGGTGTTTGACTCTGTTTTCTTCGCTCCGTTGTGGATTCTGAGAATCGGTCGTAATGACAATCTACAATGAGAATGAGAATCTAAAAGTAATTAGAATATTATGCAGTTTGCTATTGAATATATTGTAATGTATTGTTATGTTGCTCCTATTATTGTTTATTTTTTTACCGTTGATGCCGTTGATGACCTAACTGTCGAAATCGATATACAATTTTAACTATTTATTCTTGTTGAATTAGACAACGATCTTCTTTAACTTCCGTTTTTTATTGAAAAGAGTTTCCACAACTTCGTCGCTAGCGATTTAGTTCGCAACAATCTGATTTGGTTCTGCAAACCAAGCCCTCCATGCATAATGAAATGTTAGCCATTCTTCCCTTTGATTTATTATCCTGATGAAGGGAAACAATTTCGAAAACATCGGCCAAATTTCGTCTTTTATTCCAACACCAATTCTCAAGACACACAATAGTGTATGATTTCACGGTCGAGAATCCCCCCCCCCCCCCCCCCCCCACCCAATCCCAAATATTGTTTTCTTCGTCTGTACTATTTTGCATCTTCTTCGTCAGAGGTACTACTCTGACTGAGCTGTGGACAGTTCAGTCATTATTGTAATAATATATAGACGTTGTTTTGTTTGAAGAGCAGAGGTTCAGGCAACTTCAGACAGCGAACTTCTAATATGATTTATTTTTCTGTGTTAATTGGAGACCGCTTGATTGACAACGCAAGATCTATATTTAGCACGTCTGACACGAACACGTCAACACCAACCTTCGTAAAGTTATAAACCCGAAGAAGGTTTCAATAGTTTCTTTCATGAGGCTCACTTAAAGTTATTTATATTAATTTATATTAATCTTATTTTACTCAAAGCCCATCATTTTACCATAGTCAACACTAAGGTACATTTGGGGTGGACTGCAAACAAATAAATTCTCTTTATATCAATAATCTTCCTTTTTCAAGACGTACAAACTTTAGGTTCAAATTTAAACATGTATGTAATAATGTACACATTTAATAACTGTGAACATATTTTAAACTTAGACCTGTTTTGATCAGAGAGACTGGGTGGTGAGTAGTTGAACCCTTAGGTACGCCATCCCGAAGAAGGTATATAAGTCTGATCTATAGAATCCCTGGCTGTGTACATTATTACGTTCACATTTAATAACTGTGAACATATTTTAAACTTAGACCTTTTTTGATCAGAGAGACTGGCCATTTAGGATGGCCCCCGAGTTGTCATAATAGCAGAAGTTCAGGGTTGAAACGAAGGTGACAAGTTTCCCATCAATCACATTATTTCGATGTGAGTTCCGACTCGTCTTGCTTTTTAAGGGTATTCCTGGATATAAGTAAACGAAGAAAAAAAAAAAGCATGTTGAGTGCAATGAAATTGTTGAATACCAGTTAACACACACACACACACCCACCCACACGCGCGCGCGCTCGCTCAACCGATTCTACCAACAGGCACCTGACTGGCTTGCCGAAATACCCACCCTTTAGGAGGTTTTCTGAGACAGGTGGACAAGATTCCTTAATCTGCCTCTAGGGTGGGCTGGAGTTGTCTCCTCTCCTGTTCTCAAGCTAGGAAATCTGCACTGTAGCAGGTGGGTCAGATGTCACTAATACGGGTGGGAGGGTGAGGCACACACAGCCAACTCATTCTACCTACAGACACCTGACTGGCTTGTTGAAATACCCAGGGGAACGCATAGAAGCAAAATCGCACAATCTTTGAAAATTTCATGTAAATCGGTCCATTAGTCGCGGAGTTTTGTCTGTGTCGATCAATATTTGTTTTGCGCATACGCTATAGTTATTACTCCACCAATCGTGATATTTTTCATAGGGACTTTTCCTGGGACATGTACCCATCCACTTCCCAAGTTTGAACGAAATCGGACCAATATATGAAAAGAAATTAAAGTTATAATAAATTAACATTTGCGCATGCGCACAGACTACTACTTTTGTGACGATCATGAAAGTTATAGGGCACCGACTAGATGCGATCCCACAAAATCCCTGAAAATTTCATCAAAATCGTTCCATTAGACTCGGAGTTTTGCTTGTATCAATCGATTTTAGTTTCGTGCATGCGCAATGTGTATTACTCTACCATTCGCGATATAATTTATAGGCTGGTTATAGGACAAGCAAAAGGCGTGTTTGATAGGTGGGCGTACTGCCAGCGTTATGCGTCTCCCCTGAAATCCTGGAAACAAAATGGTTGGTAGAAAGGAACTTAAACTGTTTCTGGAAGTTTTGAAGACAAAAGGCGGCTCAAATTTTGGAGAATATATCGCACAGAGCCACCTGCGGCTTGCGAGGCCAGTAACGTTTATGACTGAGTTGACTTTAAAATTAAAATATTAATTTTTCCTGCTTCCTATAATCGCATTTCCCTCGTACAGCAATTTTTTCCCCGGAAACTCGCTACAGCAATTTTTTCCCCGGAAACACACTTAGCGTACAGCTAGATAAAAGGGGATGGTAGAAATTTCCCATCGGTTTGGCACTGAAATGTGAAATACCTACTTATCAATAGGCCAATGCACTTGAAATTATGATCGTACATCTGAGATTATAATCATAAAATCTGCCTTTGCCATGAGTATAGTAGGGATTAGATGAAGATTATTGAATCCCCAGTTAAGACCGAGCGTTAAAGGGTTCAGTCGCCGTAGGAAGGGTCGTTCGGGAACTGTTTGCTTGGCTTCACATCGCCGGCGGAAACGTGAAGCTATGCAAGGTAATGTCTATACGGCGCTGCTTCCCTCAGCGTTTCTCACTTGAACCTTTAGGCACGAAACTGCAATCAACTTGACTTATCGGAACTCCCCCTTCAGCTTTCCTACTCCCTCCTTCACAGCACCACACCAACGGCACTCATTGCCGAAATTACACGAAGCTGCCCGCCACACACTTTTGCCTTCTTTTCATTTACTATTTAGATGAAAGATGAATCAGCCACTGTTTTCGTACTGCTATTATGCTTCTCTCCGGAACGTGATCTTCTATGGGTTCCCCCCAGAGTGCTACGGCCGTTTTATGTTTACATCTCCCCATCTTTATGCCTCGAATAAAAGGACATGGATAATTCATGCGTGCCGCTCTCCCTCGTTAAGATGGTTGCGGGTTTAATGTGTGATAATTAAATCCGACCGGAGTAGAAAGTCCTACGATTCATTTCTTTTACATCCTTCATTGTGCTAAACAACGAAGATGAAATGAAAGAACACAGTTGTCGTTTACTAAACCATAAGCAGGGTTTATCAAGCGATTGGATATCATATTCTTCTGGGTATGATTTGCTCAAGTTAATATCAAAGCTAATATCTGCATTTTATATTTTAAAAAAAAAATTCAATTGACAGCAACAATTGAAAAAATGTTGACATTATTTCATTATATATATATATACTTTTTTCTCATAATTTTCAACTATTTTGTTATCATTTCAAATGATGGACTCCTCCCTTCAAGATAAAATTTATAGGATCACGTTTCAAGATGCGTAAAATGAAAAATTTGTAATGGTACTTAAAATATGAATGACCCTTCACACACACTTAGCAGACTGGACTTGATTTGGGAGATTGTCACTGACGGGGCCTTCTGTTGCACCGCGACGGCATACATTCGCAATCCATTGCATTCGCAATCCCTTGCGTTCGCAATGTTTCTTCACCTCACCTTTCCCATTTCATTTCAAACAACGACAGACTACCACGTAGTCATTAATTCATCTGGAGTTGTCCCACTCTATCTCTATCTCTATTATTAATAAGAATGAAACTCCGTCTGTCTGTCTGTTTGTCTGTTTGTCGTGTCTGTGCACGGCCAAACGGCTGAGTGGGCCGGATCTACGAGTGGGGGGATCTTCTTGGGATTTTCCGATAGGGTGTATAAGCGAATTTAAAATTGTTTAATCCCACCCGAACCATGGGCCGTAGGGCGGGAGGGGGGTCGAAGTAAGAATTAATGTGCGCTTTTTGGACTTCCCCACTTCCCCTACCCCTCTAAACGGCCGTTGACAATTCCGGAAAAATACGGGTTTCGTAGGTTTTCCTACGAGGAAGACGACGGCGCGATCGGATCGCGAAAAAAGTATCGGGAAATGCGTTAAAAAAATGCGAGAGTACGGACCCGTTTTCTCGAAAAGTCCGCGAAAAACTTGGTTTTTTCCGATTAAAATATACCCCATAAAGGTACGTTTTTCGGAACGGTTTTCGCGGGCGAAATACAGCTTTGGGTCCGCCGAATCTGAATCCGAAATCGGATATCGAAAAAAGTGACGTTAAGTTGGTCAAATCGCGAGCGGAAGCGAAGAGAAGCGTTTAACATCAGAAATTAATCGACCACGGGCCGCCGTTACACAACGTTGCTTAGGAATAACTTCCTACCTGACGGGAACGGGTTGCGAGCAGGTAAAATAATGGCCTACCTTTAGAAAAATAGAACTGGAAAATAAATACTTACAAACATTCAACATCTGACTGTACTTTTAGTACTGAAGTGTTCTTATAACTATACTTTTCGTGGTTCCACATAATGTGCCGCGTTTGATAGTAATTTCCAACAGAAAAAAACGTCTGCCAAGTTGGGTGGGCAGTATAACTTCCTCAAGCGAGCGAAGCGAGCATCATCCCCTACAGAAGTCAAACCTATCCTTAGAGATCTACCGTTTGCGAGCGAAGCGAGCAACATCCCCTACATGTTTCAATTGAAATACATCGCATGTATACAGCCACACTTTGCGAGCGAAGCGAGCAACATTCCCTACATACCACACTTTGCGAAATAAATACTTACAAACATTCAACATCTGACTGTACTGTTAGTACTGAAGTGTTCTTATAACTATACTTTTCGTGGTTCCACATAATGTGCCGCGTTTGATAGTAATTTCCAACAGAAAAAAACGTCTGCCAAGTTGGGTGGGCAGTATAACTTCCTCAAGCGAGCGAAGCGAGCAGCATCCCCTACAGAAGTTAAACCTACCCTTAGAGATCTACCGTTTGTAAACGAAGCGAGCAACATCCCCTACATCCCCGGACGCGAGGAGGCTCTACGAAGACGTCAAGGGGTTCGATGACACAGGTACACATAGGTACCTTGCGAGCGAAGCGAGAACCATTTCACCAGAATAAATACGGATTTTTTCATACACACATACAGCAATACCTTGCGAGCGAAGCGAGCAACATCCCCGAATAAACTTTTCGTGGTTCCACGTAGTTTTATAAGATTTAATTTGTTTGTAAGAATTTCCAACAGAAAAAAACGTCTGCCAAGTTGGGTGGGCAGTATAACTTCCTCAAGCGAGCGAAGCGAGAAGCATCCCCTACAGAAGTTAAACCTACCCTTAGGGATCTACCGTTTGCGAGCGAAGCGAGCATCATTCCCTACATGTTGGGTGGGCAGTATAACTTCCTCAAGCGAGCGAAGCGAGCAGCATCCCCTACAGAAGTTAAACCTACCCTTAGAGATCTACCGTTTGCGAGCGAAGCAAGCAACATCCCCTACATGTTTCAATTGCGAGCGAAGCGAGCAACATTCCCTACATACCACACTTTGCGAGCGAAGCGAGCAATTTAATGGGGGGTCCGGGGGGCTTGCCCCCCGGCTGGACGTGGAGGCGAGCGTAGCGAGCCGGAGCGGCTAGTTATTTATAAGAATGAAACTCCGTCTGTCTGTCTGTTTGTCTGTCTGTCGTGTCTATGCACGGCCAAACGGCTGAGTGGGCCGGATCTACGAGTGGGGGGATCTTTTTGGGATTTTCCGATAGGGTGTATAAGCGAATTTAAAATTTTCTAATCCCACCCGAACCATGGGCCGTAGGGCGGGAGGGGGGTCGAAGTAAGAATTAATGTGCGCTTTTTGGACTTCCCCGCTTCCCCTACCCCTCTAAACGGCCGTTGACAATTCCGGAAAAATACGGGTTTCGTAGGTTTTCCTACGAGGAAGACGACGGCGCGATCGGATCGCGAAAAAAGTATCGGGAAATGCGTCAAAAAAATGCGAGAGTACGGACCCGTTTTCTCGAAAAGTCCGCCGAAAAACTTGGTTTTTTCCGATTAAAATATACCCCATAAAGGTACGTTTTTCGGAACGGTTTTCGCGGGCGAAATACAGCTTTGGGTCCGCCGAATCTGAATCCGAAATCGGATATCGAAAAAAGTGACGGGCAGTCGGTCAAATCACGAGCGGAAGCGAGGGGAACCGTTTAATATCAGAAATTAATCGACCACGGGCCGCCGTTACACAACGTTGCTTACCTCACAGGGAACTCACTACGCACTTGACTCATTTCAACGGAATTTCATACGGGTATTTCCCAACACCTAGGTATGCAGCAATACCTTGCGAGCGAGTGGGCCGGATCTACGAGTGGGGGGATCTTCTTGGGATTTTCCAAAAGTGGGAACGAGCGAATTTAAAATTGTCTAATCCCACCCGAACCATGGGCCGTAGGGCGGGAGGGGGGTCGAAGTAAGAATTAATGTGCGCTTTTTGGACTTCCCCGCTTCCCCTACCCCTCTAAACGGCCGTCGAAAATTCCGGAAAAATACCGGTTTCGTAGGTTTTCCTACGAGGAAGACGACGGCGCGATCGGATCGCGAAAAAAGTATCGGGAAATGCGTTAAAAAAATGCGAGAGTACGGACCCGTTTTCTCGAAAAGTCCGCCGAAAAACTTGATTTTTCCGATTAAAATATACCCCATAAAGGTACGTTTTTCGGAACGGTTTTCGCGGGCGAAATAAAGGTTTGATCCCGCCGAATCTGAATCCGAAATCGGATATCGAAAAAAGTGTCCTTAAGTCGGTCGAATTGCGAGGGGAAGCGAGACTAAGCTATTAAAATGAGAAATTATATGTGCTGTGGACGCGAGAAGGCTCTAGGAAGACAGACGTGTTTGGGGTTCGATAACTCAGGTACAGGTTTCGGTGTTTGGGTGTTGCGAGCAGGTACACATAGGTACCTTACGAGCGAAGCGAGAGCCATTTCAACAGATTAAATTCGGATTTTTTCCTACAAATATACAGCAATACCTTGCGAGCGAAGCGAGCAACATCCCCGAATAAACTTTTTGTGGTTCCACGTAGTTTTATAAGATTTAATTTGTTTGTAAGAATTTCCAACTGAAAAAAAAAAAAAAAAACGTCTGCCAAGTTGGGTGGGCAGTATAACTTCCTCAAGCGAGCGAAGCGAGCAGTATCCCTTACATAAGTTAAACCTACCCTTAGGGATCTATCGTTTGCGAGCGAAGCGAGCAACATCCCCTACATATTTCAATTGTAATACATCGCATCTGCGCAGCCACACCTTGCGAGCGAAGCGAGCAATATTTCCTACATGCCACACTTTGCGAGCGAAGCGAGCAACATTCCCTACATGTCACACTTTGCGAGCGAAGCGAGCAATTGAATGGGGGGTCCGGGGGGCTTGCCCCCCGGCTGGACGTGGAGGCAAGCGTAGCGAGCCGGAGCGGCTAGTATATAATATAGCCCAGTGGCGTAGCTAAGCCATTTCTTATGGAGGGGCAACAGTCGAGGATTTCATTTTATTTTATAGTTTTGCTATTCATTTCTAGTGCTTGTTGCTGAGTATACGAAGACTCTTAATAAACTGCCAAACGTTCATATAAGTATTTAGGTGCTCAATGGCTTTTTGTAATGATCTGAAATCACGGACGCTTTCATATTCATAAACCTACCTATAGATTATTAAAGCATAATACTACTTAGAAAAAATATTATCCAAATAACTAATCAGAACGTGAAAAATTACGATAAATACGAATAGGTACCTACTTTACCGATGAATTGAGGAGCACTAGGTTTATTATACTATTATTCTAGATTTACTGCATCCAAATTCATATACCTATGTGGACTTGCTGTCTTACAGGTTTATCCTCAATTGTTACTTCCGCGTGAAAATAACTTTTTCTGGACAATATCATACAATATTGTATTATATAAGCAGGTACCTACCTACGCGAAATGAAATACAGGGCATGAAACCGAGATCAAGAAACATAAAATAATGTAAACAAACTCAAACCTGCAATATGCTAGGTTAGAATAAAAATACTGCTACACTAGATTATTTTAATCTTTTCTATTAATCTATTTCAATCACAACTGCAGGCTTCTATTTATTATTTTCTTGCTTCATTTTAACTGGGATTTTATTCGTAAATCAATGGTATAATACAACGGGAAACTGTTTTGAAACGAACAACCAAGCTTGATCAAGTAGGCAGTGAAAAGTAGGGGAAGTTCATAGGGGAATTGGTGGATACTGAACAATGGATATTTTTCTAGGGAAAAATCGCATATGGGCTCGCCCCAGAAGGTAGTGGGGAACGACTTGATTTCAGTTTGTAGTATCCATATTTCCGTTTTGTTGACTAGGTGATTTTACTATGCTCCGTGGGGCTGTACAATATCCACGCCATTTTGCCCCTACACAAACGAACCTAATAAAAATGTCTTTATTAAGAGCGACTCAAGACCGCTTGGCAACCAGAATCGTATAATAATAATAGTAGTTGTGTTTTAGTAATTACATTCTTTAATTGAAGGTGTTAGGTACTGAAGTTGGAAGCGTAAAATTATTAATTTGGCTATATCCATACAACGAAATTCCGCATCCTCTATAATTTATGGAGGGGCTCTGCCCACCCTGCCCCTCCTCAAACTACGCCACTGATGTAGCCTTAATCATTTCAATTGTACTTTCCTGAGATTCGGGCTAACTTCTACATCCTAAAAAGATTGGTCAGATCTCTTTTGCCAGTTTTGAACATGGGTTTGAATGATAATTGAAAGGATTCCAACGAACACTTATCAACATAGTGTTGGGTGAAAGCTACTTTCACGAAGTTCTCCTTAGAAAGGTCACTAGTAGCTCCTTGAATTCGCATCCGTGGGTTCTTGAACTGCGAAGCCAGCTTCTAATACTCCTGGGCGTTCATATTTTTTGTGTCCCCGGTACAAATTGTTACTTTATCCCAATGTAGTAATTAGACCTTCGGTTCCCACTTTACGGACATGCTCCACCTTTACGCCAATGGGTAAACTTCGCCATTAAACTCCCTTTTGGTTAACAAGGTGGTTACATTTGTTTGAATCAACGGGAGTTCCTACAAGAGGTGATGACAGATTTTAACTCGATAAGCCTTTTATGAATCCAATGGATTCAAATGCAAAATTTACGAAAGTGCAGTGTCCTGTTTCTGAAGAGGAAAAGCAAGTCTTCGCAAAGTCTCTCACATGAAACCAGTTGGAAAACTCGTGTCTCTCGCACAAGTCACGAGACACAGTATTTTCATAGTCGAAATCGGGGCAATTCTCATCGAGCCCAGAAAGAGTTCACTGCGTTGTGGCTAGGAAGCTGTTTGCGTAGGTGAATGGAAGAAGGATTTTGAGCTGATTTATTAAGAAGAAGAAGAAGAAGATGATGGTTTTTGTTGTCCAAAATCAACATTTTCACACGCATTTTACTTCTTAGTCGACCCTGGACAATTTCGGTATCGTACCTGCCTGTCAGCTAATATTCTATAAAAATCCCCTATAAGTAAATGGTATCGGTATTGGTGTAATCATAACTATCACGCATGCGCAACACTAAATCGATTGACAAAGTCAAGACACCGAGTGTGATTGAATGATTTTAATGATGTTATCAGAGATTGTGCGTGTCAGCTTCAAGACGGCCACATATAACTTTCATTGCCGTCGCATGAATAGTTCTCTGTACACATGCGCCAACGTTGATTTCTAATAACGTCAATTTCTTATCATCGATAGGTCCGATTTCGTTCAACTCGTGGAGTAGATGAGTTTATGTTCCATGAAAATTCCCTATGAATTATATCGCGATTAGTGGCGTAATAACTACAGAGCTTGCGCAAAACTAAAATTGATTGACACAGACACTACTCTGTGACTAATAGACTAATTTTGATGACATTTTCAGCGATTGTTCGGTTTTGCTCTTGTCCCCTATAAATTTCATTGTCCTTGGATTGATGAGCATTGATGATGATTGATTGGATTGGGGAGCATTGAAAGCAAGAATCATACTGCAATTCGTCTTTTTGGTATTAGTAAAGCGTTTGATCTGGTGCCTCATAAAACGTTGCTCGCTAAAATGTCTTACTACGGTTTTGACGACGTATCATTGGCTTTCCTCGAGGGATTCTTGATTGGATGGAAACAAACAATATTTTTTAATGGACAGCCTCTGTTCCGGCTATAATCCCATGTGACATAAAGCAGGGTTCTGTTCTAGGACCAACCTTGTTTTTTCTTTTCATTAATGATCTGGCCCACCAATTTTCTGACACTCAATCGGACATTTATCTCTTTATGATGATATTACTGTGTTGGTTAGCGGCTCCTCCTCAAACGCCCTATCTCGCAATATCAAATCCTCTAGTGACCTCATGGAGACGTGGTGTGATTCCAATTCTCTCAGACTGAACATGGACAAGACTTAGGATCTACTGTTCTGTCTCAACGGTCGAGCAGATAGTTCTGTGAATTTCCTGGGTTTCTGCATCGACAACCTATTTCATGGACACATCATATACAGCATACATGCAAGAGCTTATCCTCCACAAAGTTCGCCCTTCGCAGATTATCGGAATCAGTTTCATTTCCAGTTTTGCGCTCGGTGTTTTTTGCTATGTTTATGAGTCGTGCATCATATGGTGTTTTCCTGTGGGGCTGTACTAGTGATGCGAAGAAAGTGTTCAAAATGCAAAAAAACTGCGGTGAGAATTTTCTTTGGTCTCGATTATGTGGGGAGCTGTACCTAGGGGGCTATTCATGAGATTGGGGTGTTTGACTGTTCCTTCTTTATATATATACGAATGTTTGAGGTTGGTTAAATGCAATGAAAACTCTATCAAATCCAATGCTGACACACACAACTTCAATACCCGTTCTCGTAATGACTTCCGTCCCACCTCTGTTCGTCTTACGACATCTCTTAAAAGTGACCCCCTCCAGAATGGCATCCGTTTTTTTAACAAACTACCTAAATAATTGCGTCAGCTATCATACAAAGCTTTTTCTAAGAAAATTAAATCTATATTAATTAAAAGCGAGCTGTATGAAATTTCCGATTATTTCGCCCTCATACTTGATCGATAAACTGTCTTTTACTTTGTTATATTTAATTTACCCTTTGTTATATTATATATATTATGTCCGACTGATCAAGCTGTTACTTGACCACATTTCTAGTCATATTTAATAAGTTAAATTAAGTTTGTTATTTTATAGGTAGGTACGTCAATCTAGCAGAGGAATTTTTGTACTAGTACTCTGTCTAGCTTATTTCAACCTCATTTGTTTTCAATTAACTGAATATTGTTTTTGTTGAAGGTTTTTTATAGTTATTATATATATATATATATATATATATATATATATATATATATAGAGAGAGAGAGAGAGAGAGAGAGAGAGAGAGAGAGAGAGAGAGAGAGAGAGAGAGAGAGTGTGTGTGAATGTATTTATTGTGTGTGTGAGTGGTTGTGTGCAAGGTCTGTTCCTGCAAGTTCGATATGGGGTTGCTTGGTTGGCCCTGGAATCCCTTTGAATCTCTTTTGAGATTTGATTGGCCGGGCATCTATCTATGACGGATGCTCGGCCCGAGGAGCCGCCATGGTGGGTGGGGCCTGGGGTCGGCCGGGTAGCTCCTGGCCGGCGGTTGGGGTGACTTCCCACATTCCTCACACCAACATTGCTTATTAATACTAAATATGTTTTTACCTACCTTCGTCTACTTTTCTTCTATGATTATATTTCTGTTGACTTTTGTAATGCTAGTTTTGGCCGCTACAAATAAAAACGATTTGATTTGATTTGATATTAGTATGTGCACAGGCGTAAACGTTAATTTCTTACAACGTCAATTTCTTATCATTTTTTGATCCGATTTCGTTTAAACTCGAGAGGTTGTTAGGTCCAGAGTGATGCTCTTTGTATTTTACCGCATTTGCTAGAATAATAGATAATTATTGCACATACGCAATCCCAAAAGGATGACATTCCAAAAGTAATGAATCGATATTGATGAAACTTTCAATTATTGTGTGGTTTAACCTTTAGACAATTTCCGCCCATGCAAACATGAATTATAGCCCTAATTTGCATTCTAGAATGTATACACACATGCAATAGGTAGGTGCTGTTATATCTTGCATTCAAGCATTTCGATTCATACCTGGTTCTTTAACTAATTCAATACGTCCATGTTTCAACCAATGAGGGAGCTATACTGCACACCCAACTTTGCAGACGTTTTTTTACACTACCAAAACCTTTTTTCCCATTTTTAATTCGATAAGACAAAGATTTTCGTGGATAATATCCCCACCCCTCCACATGCAGTCATCAATACCAATGAATGGTCATTCCTCGCGTCATATTCGGATTTATCGTATTTTTTACGCTATGAAAACCATTTTTTCCGTTTTAATAAGCTAAGATAAAAAGTTTCATGGATAATACCCCCACCCCTTAAATACAGTCATCTGCACCAACGTACATTGAATGCTCATAAGAAATTCACATTTGCACATGCGCACAACCTACTATTGACGTGCTAATATGAGAATTCTATTACTGATAAACAAATTATTTTAATAGAGAAACCCAAACAAACCAACAAGAACACAAGAAAAAAATTGTATGCGTCACGACTGCCCTTATAGGAAACAAAAGATGAGCAAATCGGTAGGGCCCCTGTTTACGTACTGCCTTCTACCTTAAGCTTTTCATGTTTAGGGCCTCATTGCAACAAAGTTGAAAAATGATCATAGATCATCATGAGAAATTGAAACTATAGGAAAATCACATTTGTGCATGTTCACATGATGCTCTTGATTCAACGGCCATGAAATTGATAGGTGACCTTCTGGGAGCAATCATACAGAATCTCAGAAACATCCATCAGAATTGGTCATGCGCACAAGATGTGCTATTTACCATAATGATACTACATCCATCCCCCCCCCCTGGGGCCAGAAGGTCCCGTATTTAAAACCTCTTCGTCATTAGCTTTCATTTGTGCCCTCACACGAAAAATGCATATTCCCTCTCCTCCAGACACCCCCGCTCCACACCTATGGATTTCGGGCCCGAAGGCGAAATATTTGAAACCTCCTCGCCATGAGCTTTCCTTTGAGCTCATTAAAATGCATGTTTAACCCCCCCTCCGCCCCTCCCCTTTGGGGCACTCGCCACTACGAATTGGTTGGGGGCCCGGAATAAATAAGATGAAATATACACATGCACTCTATTGGATTTAGGTTGAAATAATTCTCACAGCTCAAGCAACAGCCCCTTCAACTACTATACAGGAATATATATATGTTCAATAAAGGTGTTCAAAACCTGCACAATACAGCAAAAGTGGTTGGTAATAAACAGATTTAACGAACCGTTTTTGGTGTTCGTTATCTATCAAATGTGTGAAAAATCTGTTCAATACCGTACCTTTCAAATGTATATATATATATATATACGTGTGCGTGTGTGTATGTGTGTTTCTTTCGCGCGACTCCACATGATTCCGCGTGATTCGTGATCCCAAATGGTAACTCTCCTTAGGACTGATATGAAAATTCCGTTCTTGCGCCCAAAAACCAAGGTTTCCAAAAGAAAGGATGAGTTTGTTGAACAACACTTTTTGAGCACATTAAATTGGTAAAATTGCAAAAAATCACTAAAATTTTCTGAAAACGGTGAAAAATCGTTAAATTTATATATCTTAGCAGCATTTTAGT
The DNA here is from genome assembly GCA_030762985.1 of Adelphocoris suturalis. Classification (NCBI taxonomy): domain Eukaryota; kingdom Metazoa; phylum Arthropoda; class Insecta; order Hemiptera; family Miridae; genus Adelphocoris; species Adelphocoris suturalis. Next base: position 34,545,242 of record CM061045.1, read on the forward strand.
CTAAGAAGTTCATTAACAATGAACTAGTACATTAAAAAGTGTATGCACACAATTATTCTATCAAATTTACTTAAGTTTCATTAATATTTGCTAAAAAATCGATGAAAACTGAAGAAAAAAATAATAAAATCCGAAATCTTCTTTGAATTTTACAATATTATTTAGAACGAGTATTTTGTCATACAATTGGTAATTAGCTATTTCATTGCACTCAAAATGATCAAATCTCAAAACAAAGTAGCATAGTATAATACGATAATTAACGAAATTCCGCTCAAACAATCATGCTGCATGACTGGAACTTTTTGTTTCTACATTCGATTAACTTGTACGGTTGCCGTATTCCCCGTTCGAATGCCCAATGGATTTTACATGTTTTAACTCAATATTGATTTGAATAAGTTTATGAGCTAAGAGCTAGAGCATCCAGAAAGTTATGCAATAAATCGTGTTGAAAAAATATACTGAAATTTAATGAGTTAAAAAATGTGCATAACCGCAGTGAATTTGGTCCTTGAATT